>JBCEWB010284184.1:0-41777 GCA_039654565.1 Peronia peronii
CAGAAGAAATAAGCCAATTTTGGTGCAAATTGGTACAGTCTGACATGATGCGGACATAGGTGACGCGAAGACCCGACATGACGCACTGACCCTCCAGTTCTATAACACATGAAATAGTGATTACGCAAGGTCTGGATCGCAAAACCTTTACTGTGCATCAATTATTTTACAAACTGAACTTGTAACACTAGAAAACCAACCGCATACATCATGATAAAAAGTAAAAGATACATCACACAAAAAATATTTTGAACAAATCTCAAATGACCTGATACATATTAGACCAAGGCAATACAGCAAATAATCCGATGGTCACAAAATAAAACCCATTCTTTTCATAGAATGAGGAAAATACCTGTGGCAAAATAGCAGCTCTAGAGCATCTTGACCTAAGAGCTTCAGATGATAGTGAAATTTTGGCAAAGTGACTCTCAGTAGTTCTCGCAAGAAATTCTGAAAGATGAGACAAAAAGATCACTGACAGTAAGTTATGCACAGAAATCCAGAAAAAAAGTTGCATTCATACAATTTACAAAGTCAATCGAAAATGAAATTAATTACAGGGAAATCTAAAAACTACTGACAAAAAATTCTGAAACATTACATAAAAAGATCACTCATGGCAAAGTTAAGAATGTATGGGCAAGAAAATAAAAAAAATTACATTCCTATAATTTATGGTTGATGGAAATTAAAATTATTACATTACTGTGAAATTTTTGTTACCATCCCAGAACTACTGGAACCTCAGATGCATGTGTTATGGAAATAACAACATAATTTTTAATCCCTGTTCCTCATGTCTCAAAGGACTGATTGAAAATGTCAACAACAAAAAATTTTTTTTTACAGAATAAAAAATACAAATTGTTTAAAAAGTAACATTACACATGCAGGATAAAAATAACAAACACTTATCACTTATCCCGAACTGAGACAATTTATACCAGTTGTTTGTCCATGTCGCTGTCTTTAGGAGAGCTGACGAAGATGGTTCGGGTCATCAAGCCAGCAAAGCACCAATAAGCTTCAGCTTCCTGCTGCACTGCTGCCAGTACAGGGGCCAACAGGTCAGACATGCCCTGTGTGTAGCCCATGTAGGGATTGGCCACGGCATAATTCAGCAGGATATTCCTAGGTAAATAAAAAAAGAGAGCATTTATAGCGCAACTCATCCCCGTTCAGCATGGGCAATGAGATACTGCAATAAAATTATGAAATAAATTAGAATCTAACTTAAATATGGATCTTGGACTGAGAACATTCTGTTACAAATTATAGACAGTCTGAAAGATCAAAGAGTCCCAAAATTTAGATCTTACGTGCATCACCACTAGAGTGCTCAGATGATAATTTGGTAGTAACCTAAATTGAAATGATATAATATTCAAAATTCAATGTTTCTTCCCAATCTGTGCCTTAAAAAATCAGATTCTCGCAAAGTTGTGCAAACAATGTCCCTATTATCCTAGTTTGGCAGACTGAAACTATAATTGTAAATATCCGTTATATATACTAATATCTATTTTATGGCACAAGAAAATTTCAGATTTTGCATTTGTTCTGCGTGATTCTCCATATTTAGCCCTTACCTGCAAACAATGCTTGTCCAACTTATTACAGTTAAACTCACATCAAAGTCTGATTTCACTCTTCATATCCATAAGTCTTTGTCATGGATTGAATGGCGGTAATCTCTCTAAGAATCTTTTTCGCTCAAAATCTCTATGGGTAAAATCAGATAAATTCTGTCAATGCTTAATTGAAATGATACTCATATTGCAGTAATCACTGTGGCTGATACACATTAGAGCTTCAGGGGTAGTCTGTCATGAAACCACATTCAATGCGGCTTTTCAGAGATAAGGCGTTAACTTCCACCAATACTGATTTATATTTTTTTTTTTTTTTACAAGTCTCTGAAAACATAACAATACCAAAAACAAGCACCAATCAATTCAACACTCAAGAAATAAGTCAGCCTCATAAAAATGCCATATTGGACAATTTCACACAAAAGAGGACTTACTTGAGCACTTCAATATTGGGGTTATTTTCTCCTTTGAAATAAGGATGAGATCTGTCTGTGCGGATGACATCTTTTTCTACGATGCACTGAATGCTGCGCCAGAACTGCTGTTGTGCCTCAGGATCCATTGATTCTCTGTGAAAACAGTCGGCAGTTCTCTGTCTAAATAGTCTGATTAACTTCGAAAAAAAAAAAGAATAAATAAAGGACCTTTCCTAATCAGCTCTCCAGCATTAGAAAAGCAGTAAAGTTACTTTGCCAAACTGTACTTCAGATGTTTATTAGCAACAACTGTTCGTGAGACTGCCACTCTAGGGTGGGGCTCCGCAGCCACTTTAGAAGATGCCATCCCCAATCCTAGCACTACACCATCGTCTCTCGAGATGAACGGATGCCGATGACAACGATGACTTCAGAAGTCCCAAAAAGGCTCAACCTAACAACAAAGTCTGATCTGTTCACTAATGACTGATTCCTGGCATTTCTGATGCTTGGAAGAAAATGTTAAACCAACTACGACATTTTACTATGCAAACAGAGCATAATGGAAAGCATCAGTTCAAATTGTTTTCTCAAACCAGCAGTTTATCAAAGAATAGCAGAATCTACAATTACAGGTCATGTGAATGCACAATTACTAAAAGTTGTGCATGAGCACTGAGATTAATTCCCTCTATGTGCCCTTATATTCTCATTGAACATATTGCCAGGAAGTCCACAGGCCGACATAGCGGACAAGGGCAAATCTTTTCTGCCTCTATTTGACCTAAATGACCAGAAAGTGATCACATTTGGAGACAAACTAATGGAAAATCATATTAATTTAAATTTTGCCACACTGAAATAATTTTTGCACTCTCCAATGAAAATAATTCTCCAGCTCATCTAAAATATACCTAGCTAAACAAATACTATTGATGCATCATCCATCCTTCTGTGTATCGGTTCATCTATTCATCCACCCATTTATTTATCCATCTATAAATTAGTCAATCCAAAGTCTCTACTTAATCGATCCAAATGCAAAATTTCCATACCAATAGCTCTAGAATACATTACTTACCTGATTTTGCGTATGTTCTGATATTCTATGTATTTGTCATTGCGAATCTGTTCTCTGTCCTCATATGTTGAGCTAAAGGGGAAGTAATGCAGGAGGAATGGCCAAACCTCATGCCGGATGCTGGGGTCAAGGCCACCAAAGAATATTGCCTGCAAAGAAACAAAGAAAAAAAAAAAAAGAAAATGAAAAGAGGTGAAAACCTTTATGGGCAGAGTTATATTGATTTTAAAACAGAGGATCTGGAAGAGAATGTGACAGAAATAGATATATGTCTTGCGCCCAGGGCAAATGAGTCGGAAGTCGTGCCAGGTGATTTCGAGTTAGAGCCATTTTTTACTATTTTCCGACTATGATACAACAATTTTTCTTTTTTTTTCTCAGCTTAAAAAAAGGTTAAACTGTCGTTTTATGAAAACAAAAAGAGTTTTAGTATCTTGGTTGGAAAGTAGTTAAAAATGACCAAAAAAAGACCATAAATCTCTATTGCCTGGCGCAACTTCCGACTCATTTGCCTTAGGCACAAGACATATGTTAAGAACATTGTCCAAAGAAAAAGCAATGACTTGACAAAGCTTTTTCAACTCCTCAATCCTTCCCCTTCAAGCATAATTTTATTTGATGGATGATGAAGGAATTTTTGTTTAAAACTGAAAGACAGACACTGATGGTCTTTTATTTTGAATTAAGGATTCAGTTTAAAAAAAAAAAATATTGGAAGAAATTTATTAAACCTTTCAATGTATGTGGTACCTTCACGGTCAGCCCGCCACACATCACCCTTCTTTCCCTTTGATCCGCTGAATGGCGTTTCACATCTTCTAATTGACCCCACAAGCTAACTGATTGATAGATGACCTTGTGATGACAGCCTAAATCAGGTGTATAATCTGCTTGTCCATATAACAATTAGTAACACCAAATAACAGCTGACACTACTGTTTGCCTGTGGGGAAAATGGGGGACAGGGGTGATGGTTGGCTCGTGCACAGTGGGTGAGACTGAGTGCGGGTGGAAGATAATAATGGAAGGAGAGAGGGAAACTGACCGTATTGCTGTTGCTTAGCAATGAAGTGGTACATGCGCTAATGTTACTGGCAAAATAAAGTTTTAACATAAAGCCTTTCCCAAGGTCATTCTTGCCTTGCGTAACTGGAAGACGTCTTCAATGATACCATCAGCTGTCATATGCTCTGCCCACACTTCCTCGGTCACAACTGGAAACAAATTCTCCTCGGGATGGCACTGGTCATCGGTCAGGTGAGGCTTGACTACCAGAAACTGTTTGTATGGTTTGTCTCCTTCCCCAGCCTGTCAGGAACAGATGTAAAACATTTACTGTCCATAATGAATTATGAACTGGAATCCACTGAGATAGCTGACTCAACGATGGCTGAAAAGGCATTACTTAGCCCAGTGAAGTGGCCAATTTTTTCTACCACTATGTATTTGTAATCGTATCAAAAACAGATAGCTGAAATGGCAAGGTACTTTCACCATGCCAGTGGAACTACTCCTTATCAAAAGACCATCTTCCAGGCATAAAAGCAGAGGAAAGAAAAATAACATGACGAGGAATCTTAACAAAAAGAACAGAAACAACAGAGCAAATGACATAATTATGACTACTACAGTTGAAGATAGCAGATATGTTCATCTGGAAAACAATACAATAATCTTTCCTGATTAAGTGGCCCGAAATACAAAAAAAAAAAAAAAATGGTAACAATATCTGCTAATTTTTACCCAGCAATTTCAAAAATGTTACATAACAGCTGTCATTATTCTGATCTTAAGATGACAAGACAAGTAATTTACTCGTATTCAAATCAACCCATTTTTGGCATCCTTTAACCCTAAAATCACTTGTAAAATATACAAGTTTAATTCTACTCTTCAAATAAAAAGAGATACATAAAATAAAATTGTGGTTACACTTGAACTGCCTTAGTCACAAGACCAATTACTATGGAGATATATTACATGAATCTTAAAATTAAAGCTAAATCATCCTTCTTCCTGATAGTTCATCACTGAACAATATGTTTGAAATGAAATCCAGAAAACCATCAGATCCTACATCACTGCCACTTTCCTTACAATGAAACACTGAGGGAGGTGAGTAGATTTCTATACCTCATCTGTCTCTTGTGCAAAAAGACTCCAATCCTCAAAGATCTCCGCCAGCTTGTCCAGTCCACCATTGTGAAAATGTAGGATTTTATACTGACTTTCTCTGCTGGCTATCACCACCTGGCCCTGTGTACACGCTCGGTCATTGTAGAACAACCGCAACGACCGCATCTGACCTAAACACCAGATATGAACTACAATTAATTTAATATTTCTCAATTGTTTCATCAATAAATATGTCACAAATGTTTGAATGTTTAACATACATCTAAAATATCAGATTTTATCATTGGAATATAATCGTTGCCAAGTCCCACTCTAACGTCCAATTTATTGTCTGATCTCGATAAAGAGCATGACAACAATTCTCATGAACTAACAACCAAGTAAAACAAGTAGGTCTTTACAACACTACAACATATGAAACATCCACCACTTTAAAATTTTGATATCAATTGATATTACATTTCAGCGATCATTGGGATTTCTTGTCCTTAGTGACTGGGTATAAGCCCCTGGAAATTACAAAGAAAGTTTTAAAATCCCTCTGGAAATCTTAATAATATGGTAAGTATGAATAAATACTGAGTCAGAGAGAAACCAACTGTCAGATCAGAAAAGACATAGATTTCTGAACTACTTGCAAGACCATTTCAAATGCTTACCCAAGTCTACTGAGAAGACCCCGCATAGCTGATCTCTGGCACTACGTTTCTCTCTGTGGCTTGAGCCTGTGGCCGTGTGCATGGCGTTCTCGGGAAAAGTAAGGTTGTGGGACATGCCTGCGGAACTACAGCTGCTGGGGGACTCTGGGTGGTCAAGATCCCAGTCTTGGCGCGGAGAGGTGGGAGCTATACAGACAAACAGAAACACACAAAAAAAGTAGACAGCAATAAATAAAAAACACCATTCTGAAATAACATCTGACCATCAGCTACACAGATAGTTTGGTGTAAAACTCTGCCTAAGCCATGTTTTCCATCCCACACCATCTTGCACTAAACCGCTGATACTTTTTGTAACTTTTGATCAGTTTGATATATATTTAATTTATGACAGCAAATTTTATGGGTCTCCAATATCTGCTCTTTTGATGGAGTCTTCTTTTAAAACATAGACGATCTTATAGTGGCAGAATACGAATGATACTTAACAGCTATAAATGCAAATTTAATATGTGCTCTACAATTAGAGTGTCTTAAAGAAACAGATCATGGACATCTTCTGAGGTTTGGTTACAAAATAAAATATCTATTAAATTTGAATCTCTCCTTTTCAAATGTATTCACACAACCAGTTTCAGAAAGGAATAGTGGCATCTGCTAGCATAACCTGGTATTTCGAAGTTCTCACCTGAGTCTCCTTCTGATGTGCAAGGTGTGACAGGACTGGAGTCAGGACCGGATGTTGTGGTGGATGAGCATGACGATGACCTTGACCTGGACTTGACAACGTTGATATCAGGGGTGATCGCAGGAGTGTTAGGTGGGGGCCGTGTTATCTGAGGTATGTTCAGCTCCAAGGGAACCTGGAGAATAAAAAAAAAAAAAAAAAGAGGAAAATTTTATTTAAAAAAAAAAAAAATTTAACATCTTAAGAGTTGAAAAAAAATTTATCGTTCAGACACAATCAAAGCACTTATATTCCTTTCCAAGCCCCTGGACTGGATGTGGTTTGAGAAAAATGTCTGGAATAACATTAACTCTTAACATTGCGTCAGGAAATGAGAAACTAAATTTTAGCCAGACTGTTTCCAGTTTACTCCAGTAATATCTCAGATGATGTACGATGCAAAAAAGAAAAAAAAAACCCTTTGAGGCACATGTTACTATGATAACATGGCCAGGTCACAATTTACCACATAAATCTTTATAGCTTTCAAATCAGTAAAAGAAGAAATTGAGAGGCGACACGATGAAATCAGGCTCTCTTCAAACTAAGAGGATTCAAGAAGTCATGGATTTTTCAACAGTGATTCATTTTTTAATGCATTTTATTTTTCTTCACAGAACCCTTCTATGTCAAACTCAAAATGCATATCAGATTTAATTTTGCTGAGACAGATTGAGTAAAAGCCCAAAATTGTAATTTAGTGTCATGATCTAATACGGATTAATAAGGATTGACAAAAATGATTGGTCATTTTCTCACTAAATTCAGCTGAGGCAACAGGTCACCCCCATCGTCTTTAATTGCCAATAGCTCAACTTCTACTTAAGGTTTAAAAAAATTTTTTCACACACAGAAAGGGAAATGAATAATCTTCACAATAACTCCATATGCTCAAAATTTGATGAGAGCCTGATTTCATCGTGTCGCATCTGAATTCTGATTTTATAAAAATGCAGAAAGGCCCTTGAAAACTGAAATAAATATGACAGAATTAACAACTGAGAGTTGCCTGAAATATGACAATGTTGGTAAACTGCATTGAAAGATGTTTTTGTTATTCGTGAAATGCTACAAAACAGTGTCATATCTTAAAGAAAAATACTTTCAATAAGATTTCTTGAGCTATTTTTCATGATGGCTTTAGTAAATGATCACCACCTCCAAATTTCTCTCATCAATTGTTGCTTCAACCAAGTGTATCAGACTCCATCTTCTTCATAAATTGAAAGAAAGAAAGAAATAGCTACAAGTGTGAGTTCACTTTACAGTCAAGCTGATATTTCACAGAACCTGCAAAACTCTTCCTCTGTTTATCTCAAAACAGTAAAAAATAAACTGAAAGATGAAATCACCTTTCATCAAGCAAACTAATTTTTAATTTGATAAGCAGAAGTGCAGGGGGGGGGGGGGGGGGGGGAGGAAATGAAATAAAGTGGACAAAAAATAAGCAACTGGTACAGTCACCAAAGCAAGGAATACATATTTCTTTGAATATGATCACTTGGGTACTATTCACTGTTTTGGTGATAATGGCATATGCTATGTTTAAGTGTAGAAAAAAACTTGAATACAATGAGCACAGTAAGCATAGATCAATTCATGGACACACACACAAATATGCTAATTTCACATATTTTTCACCCCAAATTTTTCAAAGCACGCCTCATACATATGATAGTCAATATCAAATTCCTTGGTCACTCATAAATCAGACTGAAAAGACAGTTATGGACAGTAAAATTGCCAACTGCCATTGCTCACCCTTGACTTAATTTCTGGTGTGGGATCAGGAAGACCATCAGTACAGTTGACCCCTTCGTCAGTGACCAGGATTCCGCCCGACTTGACCCCGAGGCTGGATGGGCTCTGGTTGTTGGAGTCGGAGCTGAGACTCTGCGTGTCAATGTCTGTGGACTGCGAGCTGCTCGTCTCAAACTTGCTCTCGTTGCGGTTGATGTTGGGGTCAGTGATCATGCAGGAGGTGGTGTCGTTGCTGTTGCTACTGGCACCTTCTTGCTCTTCCGTCACCACCACAAGTTTGTCACCTTCTATTTCAATACTGACTGGTTTGATAGCTGCAAAGAGAATCACCCAAACATTTCATCATAATTTAATGAAAAGCTAGAGATAGCAATATATGAGACAGGACACAATGAAATCAGGCACTTATCAAATTGAGTTGACAGAAGAAATCATGATTTTTCAACAGCAACAAAAATGAATTTTTAACGCAGAGTGTTTTTTTGCACAAGAACTCTCGGCGTCCATTTAAAAATCTTTTTTTCGGGTATAAATTTGCTGAAACATACTGAGTATAAGTCCAAAAATTGTGATTTGGTGATATGACCTAAATGAGAATTAACACGGATTAACAAAAACACTCAGCAATTTTCTCACTGAATTCAGCTGCAGCCGCAGGTGATCTCCATCCTCTTTAATGGCCAATAACTGGACTTCTACTCAAGGCAGAAAAAAGCTTTTTTCATGAACAGAAAAGGAAATGAATAAGCGTCAATGTGATACTAATATCTCAATATTAATGCTTAAAATTTGACCAGCGCTGGATTTCATTGTTTCAGGTTTTATTGTGCCCACCTTTCCTCCTTCCCAAATCTTCCAATATCAAAGTATTTCACATCAATGCTTTTTTGATATCTGATATACATAATGCATCATAAATTTAGTGCCAAGAAGTCAGACTGATCTACCCTGTGGTATTTTCACAATAATCCAGGATCCAAGCTCACATACACCAAGGAAGGTTGAAAATCATCAGGAATAAATCTACATGACAAGGATTACTCATTATTGTTTTTCTACAGTATGTCAGTCTTCATTAACACCTAGCGTCTGATGCTCCACCTCATGTGTCCCACAGAGGGAAACTATAACTTCCACTTATTTATAAAAAAAACAATACAAAATAACCAAAAAATTAAACCTACATTCATTTCTAAGTTCTGAGAGATTATTTAAAGACAAAAGTATAAAAAGATATAAAACAAATGAATTTCTCCATCATTTCTGAAATTGTTAAAAAATGGCTGCATTCAAATTGGAATGGCACAGTGGATGTTGAGAATTAACTACATAAAAGTTTGAGGTTTTTTTATCATTCACTATTACAGCATTTGACAATCTATATGCCAAACATGTAAGGCAAATAATTGCCTCATAACCCAGCCTGCTATTCTATTACAGACTAAGGGCTTTGTCACTCGTGGCTGACCATAAACGTTTTGCTAACAAAACACCTGCTATGGAAAGTAAGAGAAACTTGTCTTTAATTTTCACTTCTCTCCAGAGAAAAAATATGATGTGATGCCAAAGACAATGAAACTGAATTTTCTTTATCATCTATTCAAAATATTCCATGAGTGAGGACACAAATATTAAAAGGATATGAATATAATCATCAACACTAAAAGACAAGATATATCAAAGATGATAAGAATGATATTTAAAAAAAAATAACAACATATTATGTCATGCAAATTGGGTGAAATGAATCCCACATCGAATGATGCTTCATTGAGAAAACCGGATTTCACTGACTGTGGGATCACAGTAATTAAATTTGAAGTGAAAAGCTAAGCTTGGCATACAAGAGTCCACCAGCAAGATATATTTTTTTACCAATGTAAAGTACCTGTATTTTCCATTCCAATGATAGAAATAACAATAAAAACATTAAAATTTGACATCAGATAAATACATTTTACCTGATTATTCAACGTTTGTTGTAGATTTATGTGATACATGTGTTTTTAATCTATTTTACATATTACATATTTGGATTACAATTTTAATAAGAACATATGAGACTACTTACATGGATCGGTTTTATCTCTAATTTTTGCATGTAGTTTGTTCCTGTTTAGCATGGCGACCAGCTGCTCTTCCGATGTCAATTCATCAGCACCCATTTCCAGATCTTTACAGCCTCCCAGGTTTTTGTGATCAGATTTTTTGTCCCAGCTGTTCAGATCATTCACATGAAGTCCCACCTTTGTTGGTTTTATCCCTTGCTGTAAGCTCTTTTCATTGTTCTGCAGCTGATTTGCAATGTTCACAGAATTGCTAGACTCATCTGCACCAAAGCCAGAGTCTGACTGAGATTTGTAACTCGAACTGAGTTTGCTACCACTCCCTTTCGAAACATCTTCTCCAAGATTAGAGCCGTCTATACTGCCCGTGTCATCCCTGGACCCGACAGATAATTCTTCTGAGCAAATGCTGGTGGTGTCGTTACTGAGTTTTTTGAGACGACGGTCTGAGTAGGAATCCTGTGTGCTGGGGGATGGTGAGGGTGTCAATGTTGTGGACTCGTCAGACCTGGCAAACTCCTGTTTTGGATTGCGCCTGGGACTAAACTTGGGCGTGTTAGTCCTGGACTTGTTGGGGCTGCTCTCAATGCTATGGGGATTTTTCTTCAATGTTGCATTTGGGATCCAGGTCAAGATGAGAGTGGGTCGTGATGACTGCATTAAAAAAAAAAAGAAACAAGAATAAAGAGAAAAAATAATAATTTCTCACATAGCAATTATATAACAAGTTTACATATGAATATTCAATATCTACATAATGCTTAGAATGATAACTGTTAATTATCAAAACAACACATAAGCCATTTGTTGGGTGGCTCATGCCAAAGAGCTATATAAATCTATATAAATTTTTGCAGTGTTTTAAATTCTTCAGTAGCTAATTTCTTGAAAATGACCACATCAATTTTATCACAAAGATGCTCCCAACTTTAAACATATGACATACTTTGTTGTCAACTTACAAATATTCATTAGCCTATGGACTTAATTATTTGGTAAAGATAAAAAAAAAAATATCCACGCAAGAATGAATCAATAAGAGAGCTGACTGATTAACCTGATTCTGTTGAGCTCGTAGTGTGAGATAACCTGGATGGTGCTCCGTTTCCAGCAAGAGAGAGGCTGGTGGATGTACACATACGTTGTTTTTGCAGTAAATGATTTCTCCATCAAGGGGTGGGGGCCGTAAGGACTCAGATGCTCCCAGACCCAGCAAGTTACTGGCTTTCTTGAAGATTGAGCTGAATGCCATGGGTGATTTGTCACGATGATGAACACTTCCTGACTGATTCATGAGTAGGTTTTGCCACTCTCATGCTGACTGCTCTAGTGGGATACAACAGATACATAAACAAAATAAGACTACAAAAGATATTGGTCAACCCACAAAACAAAACTTCATACAATGTTTGCATCCTTCATTTTTAATGATATGTTTTATAATTTCACCTTCCTTCCCGAAGAAACAACACAGTTAAAGCTGGGGGCCATATACTGAATCAAGAAAGGATGGGGGAAAAAAATATTTGTGAAAGACAAAATAAAAAAAAAAAAGAAGAAAAGAAGAAGAAAAAGAAAAGGAAGATGGGCCTGCCCATGGCTTCAGACAGATGGAAAACATTATGAGGAAATAAAACAAAGTATTAAGTCATGATTACAAATACCTTGTGCCATGATATCACATGATGTGACACACAAAATTAAACAAATATTTCTAAAGAGTGGTTTTTCATGAATTCTTGATTTGTACTCCTTTCCACTGACTTTATGATGCAAAATGTGTGCAATGTCTAACATGCAAAGCATATACAATTTATTTACCACTCAGTGTAAATAAACTCTGTGAATCGGATATTCTAACAATACAATCTTGCTCACTGTAACTGTAACCCAGTTACGTACAAATACAACAGTATATATATATATACATGTGTTAGTCTCAGTGATGCCAATAAAGTATGCTGCTATTCTGCTCAGGATAGTGAGGGATTCCCAGCAGGTCAAAAATGTACACCAGAATCCACTGTGTCACTGAGCTGGCAACATGCCAGCCTTTACAAACAGCAAGAGTACTCAGAGGCCACAGGTGTGAGGCTGATAATTAGTATGTAGAACAATTCAAAAACTCTGAAATTCAACACAGTATCAGCTCTCCTATCAAATCAGACCAGTTAATTTAACCACACAAACAGTAAAAAAAAAGCCTAACTGAAAACATGTTCATTTTGAATGATATGTGCTGTGGCATATTGATCAGCTTGGTTCACAGTTGGCAATTGTTTGAGTCTATGTATGCATACATTGTAGGTAATAGTCAATTGTATGCAGAGCGCTTGAGTAACTGGTAGCAACAGATGTGTCTGGGCCATCTGTTCAACCCATGATTAATGCTGCCCATGCCTGTCCATATCCACAAGGACTAGATATCTAGGCTCCTATAATTTCATCCCATCAACTGATATATATACACATGATATAGAGCACAACTGCAAACAGGAATTCAAGACAATTAATTTTGGTCTGTGTATATGCTTGATTCCCCAAAGTGTATACATCATATGAGCATGGCACAATTATCTATTTTAATTCTCACCTTGGAATTATTTAAATGAGAAAAAAAAAAAGGGTAAATTTTACATTAACTGTTAATTTACTTGCAAAACAAAGTTTGATCTAATCCCAACAAAAATCTCACTGACGAAGAAATTGCACTTCAGGATTATTTTAAAGTATTTTTTTTTACCTTGTCTTTCAGCCTTTAATGCTGGGTTGTCAAGAAATTCTGGTTTCCACACAAAGAGCCCAAACTCTCCTAGCCTGTCTAATTCACTTTTATTAAAATCAATCCTAAATGTCAAGCTACATGTTGTTATTAATGTATCATTTAGTTTTAAAGGACCTCAGAAAAAAATGCCGCTCAAAAGAATTTTTTCCTGTTTTAAATTTTTTTATTTTTTATTGACAAAATATATTTTGCATGCCTAGTTTACAGTAAGAGAATGAAATAACCCACTATAATTTATTCTCTTACTGATTTAGGTGAAGAGTGAGTGAAGAAAGCAGTTCTTTAGGATGGAACTAGTACAATTGTTTTAATTAATAAGTAATTAATGAAAACTAGATTAATTTCTGCACTGCTAAAAAAAAAAACAGAAATGAAACAAAAAAACTATGTGACAGTATCCTACAGGACTGTGGGTTTTCAGTTCAGTTTTACCAACAATTTCTTTTTCTAATGATAAAAATCTAAATGAATTCACATGATTTCTTCATTGGATCAAACACTGTATGGGATTCATGAAATTCTCTCTGTATCAATGATCATGAGCAAAATGTTATAATTTCATTGGAGAACTCCATGCTACATGCACAGAAAGATGCAAACTGAATGCTATCCTAACCATTTGAAATGTGATCCCTGCTGCAGCACAATCTCCCTTATTCATTTCAGCCCTATATAAATTTATAAACAGGTGACCTAAATCATTGTCTCTAAATATTATGGAATTATCTTTAACAAACATTTTTTTTTTTTCAGCCTCTTAGGCATGAAAACTCTTAAACTGTAACAACACAGAAGTTGTTTTTTTACAATTCCCAGAAGTTGTTATTACACTGTGATTTACCATAGTAAGTCATGAACAGGAGGGTGACTACATGCACTCAGACAAAGCGTGAAGATCCATCCCGCATGAACATTGAAGTGAATGGAAAAAACAATGATGCGCAGATCATAAATCTGCATTCTAGAGCATTATTTTTCACTTTCACTTCAGCAGAACTACAAAGACAAGAAGAGAAAGCTTTCCTGAGTTGGACAGGAAAAAAAAATCATTAAATATCGTTGATTAATTCCATGATACATTATAGAAAATGATATGTATTTCAGGCCCGGCCCGGCAATATATTATGTAGCCAACAGTGACCGGATCCCTGGGGCATGGGAATTCCCATTGCAAAGGGAACTTGGAATTGCTTTGATTATGACCCACTCTGATGTCCTGACCATAGCCTCTCTGTCACAGGAACAGATGCAACTTCACAATCAAATTCCACCTACAATCGCTCATTCTTTGTAGGCCTATTCTGCTATCTTTCTTTGTTTCCTGTATTGGTTTATTGAATTTTTTTTTCTTTCCTTTCTTTCTTTCATTTTTTCATTCTTTTCTTTCTATCTTTTTAAAATGTTTTCCTTTCTTTCTTGCTGTAGTATATGCTTATAAATCAGATCTTTTTTGGGCTAGAACACTATGTCATTATTAGACCACATGTTTAAATTTTTTTTTTTTTTTTTTTTTTTAGTCATCAGCAGTCAAAGCTGCCCTGTGATCTAATAAGAATACTCTTAACTAAATCTATGTGGCTGGAGGGATGATAGCATGCAGTTTTGCACTGGATTTCTATAACAAGTAAGGTTAGGTTCTGAATTCATCTGTGGTCTGTATGACAAAGAGCGACAAAATTGACACCCACATGAAACTGACATTATTTAGCAGCACAACTCCTTCACCTTCCATTGGCATGATTCAAATAACATTACTACAAAGAGGTATTTTACAAAGTACATGGTCAGTGAGAAAATGTGAAGTAGTTTTACACTGTGTCATTTTGAAGCCTGAGTAGAATCACCAACATTCCGAGCTGGCTTATTCAAAGTTAAATTATTACCGTTGTATTGATGGAAAAAATCTGCTCTTTACCATGTTCATCATCAACAATAACATTTCAGTCCTTCATAATCACTCATTGCTGTTTTCAGTGTTGTATATTCATGTCATAAAAGCAAGTAGCAATAATCTTCACTATGTGAGCACTATACCAGGATGTTTTCACCATGCAAGTCCCGCGATACCTCGAGAGCATATGTCTCGCCGCCAGTCAAAATGAGACGTCTGTTGATTTTTCACCATATGGGATTTTCGGTATCATGTGACAAATTAATTCATACCCTATCAGGTGGTGAAAAAAGTTTTGAGCTAGCTTCAGTCTAGCTGGAGATTACATTGCGGTTTAAAGAGACAAGGGTTGACCCCCCAGCAATGACTGAAATTCTGAGAAAATCAAATTTAAATGAACGGTCGAACCCATAAATCTGTACACCTACCTCACAAAACCCCGATTTTAATGATGCAGTATTTATAAATCGAGGGTAAGACCAACACTGTCTTGTTCAGAAATAAATGCACTTTCGATTTCTGGAATGAAAAAAATTCGATATTTGACCGCCCTCATCACATTCAAAGCCCGATTTCTCAGTTCTAGCCCAGCGACCAACATCTTATTTCGACTGGCCACGAGACATATAGATAGTCGCTGTCGGAGCCCCGTGTAGATCTACTATTTTCTTATTTTACCGTCTTTCGCCTGTGCTCACGTTACTCACAAACAATGCTAGCAATCGCATTGACTGGCACCTAAGGTTGAAAATTATATAGATCTATGGTTGAAAGGCTTGTATAACTTGGTTGTAAAAATGAGGGTGTCAACAATTTTCCATTGTCCCTTGAAAACAAGCAAATACGCGAATGATAACTTCTTGTTCGCCTACCTCAAACCAGCTCAATACGTTGACAGTCAACAGATCAATAAACAAACGCCATCTTACTCCATATCCGTCATTCCGCAGTGACGAACTTCGTTGTCATTCACTGGCCATAATGTAGTTTTTGCGTTCTTTATCGGTTATTTTTCCTGACGGTTATCGTTAACTTGCGTGCAAACTGTTATGATCGACGCATAGCAACAGCATAGCTTCAGGATGGCGGACGAAGAAGGAAGGTTTGTGTTTATTGCTGGATTGTGTTTACAGTATTTAGAATCATTTATATGATATTCATCAATGGCCAGACAGCTAATTTAATATCCGTCTACCATGAGACAAGAAATTTGCAGTTTCATAATGCCTGTGCACACATATCACTTCACTTATCTCATAGTTTAGGCAACCGTTGGGCCCTGGGGCACCAAGGATGATTGAGCAACCTCTTTTGTCCATTCCTCTCTATTTTCAGCCTTTCGAAGGGCTTCACCCAACTTTAAACCTGTCCATTCCGTTATGTTGTCTGCCCATCTCTTTTTGTGTCTGCCTCTCCTTCTCCCTCCTTGTAAGTGCCCTGTAGATTTGTCTTTGCAAGTCCTGTTGAACTTGTTATCAGTTATGTGCCCATACCACCTCAATTTGCTTTTTTTCACAGTAGTGAGAAGATCTTCGTAGGGCCCAATGACATGCCTGATTCTGTTTTTCATTTCCTCATTTGTAACGTGGTCTCTGCAGGAGACACCTAAAAGTCTTTGGAAGCATCTCATTTCTATAGCTTGTATCTTTCTAACTCTGCTGTAAGAGCCCAAGTCTGACAAGTGTACAGGAAGATTGAAATGACCAAGGAATGCATCAGCCTGATTTTGGAACTGAGTGCAATGTTCTTGTCTTTCCATATGGTCTTGAGCTTTGACAATGCACCAATTGTTTGGGCAATCCTGGACAGAATTTCTTGTTTTGATCCTTCATCCGTCACCATTGAACCTAAGTATCTGAAGCTCTGAACAGTCTCTAAATTTTGGCCACCAATTCTAATGTCTGAGCTGATTCCTTTGATGTTGTTGGTCATTTGTTTAGTCTATTCTGCACTGATCTCCATGCCATATGTTGTTGATGCCTTGTCCAAATGGTTAACTAACTTGACAAGCTCTTCTTCTTTCCCTGCAAGGGCATCAATGTCATCAGCAAAACATAAGTTTGTGACTGATCCTTCATGGTCTTCCAGAGCATCCGTCATGATTCTCTCAAGGAAGTTATTAAAAAGAGTAGGTGAAAGTAGACAGCCTTGTCTGACTCCAACTGTTGTCCTGAACCATTCACCTGCACTGCCATTGAAGTATACTATGCTGGTGGCTTTGCAGTAGAGGCTCTCTATGACTTTAATCAAGTTGGCATTGGTGTTGTACAGTTTCATTGTGGACCAGAGGGCTGCATGCCAAACTTTATCAAATGCTTTCTTGAAATCCACAAATACATGGAAAAGGTCCTGTTGGTGCTGAATGTACCTCTCACCCAGTATTCTCAGGTTGAAAATCTGTTCAATTGTACTGCGTCCTGGTCTAAAGCCTGCTTGTTCCTCAGCTATGATCTTTTCTGCTTGAGGCTTCAACCTGTTTAGTAAGATTTCAGCACGACTTTGCTTGCATGACTAATAAGACTAATTGTGCAATAGTTCTAACACTGTTGCAGATTGCATTTCTTTGGAAGAGTAATTATCAGTGACTGAGTCCAAGAAGTAGGCCATTCTCCTGTCTGCCAGATCTTGCTGCAGATGATGAACAATACATCAATCATGATCTCTCCTCCTGCTTGAATTAGTTCAGCTGGGATGTTGTCTACTTCAGCGCTTTTTCCTGGCTTAAGTGGTTTTACTGCTGCCTCTACTTCTTCACGAAGAATGGGATAGTTGTCAGTGTTGGTCACTGGTGGGTGTTTCAATACTTCAGGAGTAATATACATATTATAACATACATATACATATTTTAGTACTTCGGGAGTAACATACATATTTCTTCCAACACATGTCATCGACATTGTAATATGCCATTGGCAATTGCCTGAAGTGCACCATCTGCCATTCTCAAAGATAATGTCATTAGTGAATGACAATATATACATTTGCAATTGCCCTTGACATCAGAAACCTGTCTACCAGTTAATGGCTTTGTAGATAGCAAATTCACGCATATATGTCGGATGGATTAAATAATATAGATAGAAAGGTATGAATGTGTAACGCTTGGGTCATACTGAGATTGTTTATTTTAGTACTGTTTTGCCCTGAAGCTTTCTCTGAAACAAAGCTCTAGTAGGTAGGCATAATGAAGCAGATTTATCATAATGAAATAAAATCTTAGTAGTGGAAAGTGGAAAATGGCTACCTACTGCTTTGGTGGATGAATGCATGACAAATAATAGTGAGTCATTTAAAAAGTAGTTGAAAACCTACATAACATGCTCCAAGAAATATATGATTATTATCTGTTCAATAGAATTAAGAAATCATACAGGGCAACAGGTCAGCCTTTCGTTGTATTTCACAAACTTCTGTATTACTAAAAACTTCATTACTAAAAAGTGTTATGCACAACTTATGGGAAGATCCTGACTGTGGCACTAATAGTAATCCTGCAATTTTCAAAAGGGTGATATAAAATTTATTTCATCATGGCAAATTCTAAAATGCCCTGTCAAAAATTAATTCAAATTTCAACGGTTGTCATCAATGTGTTACAGAGATATTTGAGATGCGACACGATGAAATCAGGCTGTCGTCAAATTTTGAGCAAATAAAAAAGACTATCACTAAAAAGATGATTTACTTCCCTTTCTTTGGGTGAAAAAAATTTGTTCTACCTAAAGTAGAAGTCAAGATATCGGCAACTAAAGACGATGAGAGTGACCTGTTGCTGCAGTGAATTTATTGAGAAAATGGCCAATCATTTTTGTTAATCCATATTAATCCTTATTAGGCCATGCCACTTAATTATAATTTTTGGACTTTTATTCCATCTATTTCAACAAATTTAACTCTGAGATGCATTTTTAGATTAATACAGAAGGGCTCTGTGGAGAAAAAAAAAATGCATTAAACATTCATTCACTGTTGAAAGACACGTGTTTTCTCCGGTCGCCTCAGTTTGACATGCGCCTGATTTCATCGTCTCGCGTCTTATTTTGTTTTTAATGGTCAAGGTGTTGTGCGGCGAACTAGTAATGAGATCTTATGTAGGATATTTCCCCATATCCTGAAGGATATGCCTATCTTAATTCAAAAATTTCAGCCAGCCTCTGCCATCAGAGGATCCTGAACCTCAAGAGGATGATGTTCCACCTCAAGAGGATCTTCCACATCAAGAGGATTCTCAGCCTCAAGAAGTTCTGCTTGGAGATGGACAAGAAGATGTAAGTAAATGGATCAGTTACAGCACTGTAAGAGTAAACTTCCCTCTTACACAATGAATCAGAAATCTGACATGAATGATTTCCCTACACATATGGAAGTCTTGTTGTCCAAGGAATAAGTTTTGAGACAGTTTGTAAGATCAAAATCCTGTATACAAGATGCGTTTACAGAGAGAGAAAAATGAAAAATAAGTACCGCTGTCACTAGCAATATCTTGAGAATTTTACAGGATTGTAGTTCCATGAGAACTGAAAATTCATTTCAGATTTATTCATGTCAATCTTAAATCCTTTGCAATATGTTAAAAGCAGAGGCTTCTATTTTATGCTGTTGTTTACTGTTTCAAGAGGATTTTATTTATCATCATAGAGGAAATATTTACCCCTTTGACAAAGTAAAGTTTATCTTGACATTTAAATTCAATGGGTGTTATTTTGTTTCAAGATGTAACAAATTTTGAGGTTATTAGAGGCAAGTTTCTTGTAAATATATTATAATCAATACTATTGACAGTGCATGTAAATGCATATAGACATATCATTCATATCGTTTAGGAGACTAAAAACTATTTAAACAAAGTATTTCTTGACAGCATTTATAAAATTGTCATTCATCATCCCAGTGTGTGGTAATTAATGTTGATTGTGGAGAGATACTTTGATGCCTTTTGTATGTGTGTATAGTAAGCTACTGAAGTCTATTGCTTACATGAAATTCAGAAGTTGCAATAGAGTTGATTTGCCTATCCTTCAGAATTACTTCCAACTTCTAAGTAAAGCTGAGCTATTTCTATAATCTGATTTGCAATTCAACAGGAACCTGGAGATACATTTGAAGAGCGAAAGACTTCATCCAGACGGTCATCCTCAGGAGGACGATCTCCAAGACAAGGTTCTGCAGGAAGTAAGAAGCTTTTAGCCCAGGACAGTGCAGAAGATGCTCGCAAATCTGAAAGATCTGACTCTACATCCTCAAAGAGATCAAGGGCTGGCTCATTGGGTGAAAGGCCCAAAGGTATATTTTGCACAAATTCCATATCTAAATTATCAGAACCACAAACACTTCATACCACATACCAATGAACTAACAATCAAGATCTATATACATACACATAGCCCACTTTACGTGAGTCCAACATTTATATCAAATATGTAAACAATTCATACAAGTGTAACTTTTTAGCCAGAGTTATGATGTGACACCAGCCTGAGAAATGTATTTGAGACAGACTGGTTTGAATTTCTTTCTCACTTCATATATTATATTTATGTTATGTCTGTAAGCTTGTGCTGAATTATTTTCAGATAAATTTGGATGTTTTCCTTAGCTTAATATACAGTGGGACCTAGATAATTGACAATGCACCATTTCGACAGTATATACAAAGGCAAATAATTCAGTTTGTGAAATATCAAGTACTTTGAGCGGATTAGTTTGTGAGAGTGCCTGAAAGGCACTTCCTGAAACAGTTTGTTTACAGTGAACGGTGAGAAGAGGAAGTGCTTTGAAAGCTTATTCACAGTGTCTGTGACAGTTGTTGAGATCTGGTCCAGCCTGAAGGGAGAAGACAGTCCTGGATCAAAGTGCCTGCTACAATACAGTGGTATCCAGAATGGACAGCCATTGTGAAATGAGTGAAGCAAAGCAGCTGAAAATGCCACTTGCGTAAGAAACAAGCAGCAAACTCCCTAGTCTTATCTCACATCTGCTATCATGTATTACACTTGTGGGAGTTGGATCCTACTGGAAACATTCTGGTCAACCATCTATGGGCATACATGTACAGCACAGGATATCAGTTGATCATCATTGCTTGTGATGGATGGACTTCATCATCAGGATTATACGAAAAAAAAGTGACACATGGAATCCGTTCAGGGCATCCCCTTGTTGTTGATACTTTGTATTTTTCTTTTTCACATTTTTTGTTGTTATTATTGTGCTGGAGACTTGTACCATACTGCATGCTCTGTTCAGCCAGTGTGAGATGAGAATGATCATCACCCTTGTGTTATGATACAACCTATGACTAAGAAGTCAACTTTTATGTAGATTTCTGTTTCTTTGCCAGTGTTGGTGATCATGCACAATTATGGAGATAGCTGTTTGATTTGACTTCATCCTGAGGGATTTGCATTAGATGTTTTGACCGTTAAATTTGTCAATTATAGAAGGTTTTTCCTGAATTGTAAAACAGCTGCATTAGCTCAAACTGTGTTTAATGAGTAATTCAGATCAACTGGGCTCCAACAATATTAACTTTCTGCAGAGCTTATCCAAGGGCTGGAAATAGCTCAGCAGAGACGACACACTTTTTCATATTCATCTGAAGAATTCATGCCATTTGGAAAGGTTGAGGATGTTGAGCAGCGAGGGAATGATTTGAGGAAGGGTAGGATTTTCACTGGGCACTATTTGTTTCTGTGACCTCTGACATTGTGGAACGTGATCGTGACTGTATGAGTGCAGAATGGATTATTCTAACGTGATTTGACAAAACGCCTTTTTCCAAAAAATGCTGTTCCGAGAAAATTGCAATTTAATTTTCCGATCTCCCAATTTAAACGTATTGAACAAATGCAGTTTTTGATGGTTGAAGTGACGCGTTATGATGTCTTTTAACTTTGTGTAAAATTTTATTTAAATTTGTGCAGAAATAAATAAACTGTGATGAAAAAGGCGTTTTGTCGAATCACAAGTCAAACGTAAAACGCCTTTTTCCAGAAATAAATGTGTTTTGTAGCGTCTTGCTGAAGAGATAGGCGTTCCTGGGACCAGGTTTACTCTGCCAAAACGCCTTTTTCTTACAGAACGGACATTATTAACACTTTCTTTTTTCATGAGTAAGTCTACATTGTTTTTGTTTGTTTGTTTTTTCGCGATGGTTCCAGTTTTATAAGATGAATGATGGTCATTCTGAGTTGTTATAGGCATGGTTCCTGTATTTTTTTCAAAAATAGCATGACGTCGTCCCTGTCCCATTTTCCCATACAAAGGTTAGGACAGTCGCAATTTTCGAGTACATGTTTTGTATTAAGTGTTTCATTCTCTGAGCCCAGAGCTCTCTTTCCTTCCTAGCTGCGTAGAAGCTGACATTGCAATGGAGTGGCAAGTGATAGTGAGATTGGAGGCAGAGGTGGTTGGGCGAGCATGTGTTTAAATCCGAGGGAAAGAAAATATACTGTAGTTCTGATTGTTTCATAGTGAACACCAGCAGGCAAATCTGAAACTATGTTGCATGGCGTGTTTGTCCTTCTATCCCGTCACTGGAGTGAATGTTCTGGTGGAGAAGATGATGGACAGATCGGGCTGTGAGATGGTCAAACACTCCATGGGTAATGTACAGGTTGAATGCTTAACAACTCCGAGTTATCAAATCGTGTCCCAGCAGGAGCAGTAAAGGCAGAAGTTGATATAGAAGTGAAATGAGCTCACTATACTGTTACTCGTTATCCCGTTGTAAGGATTATCTGAAGTAGATGGATCATTCTCTCCACTATCACTATCATTCTGATGACACATTCGTTGAGTGAATAGGGACATGAGTGGGGAGGGACAGCATGTTGAACTAGGATGTTAGCAAAACTGAGCGGTGACGAACAGGTTTGGTTAAACGTCTTGCAACATAAGGTCCTGGGGAACCATCAGTGTCCTCTACACCATAAGAGGCTGGCATCTCAGGCGTCCCTGCACTCTCTTGTTTAGCCTTGTGACGCCTGTGTATTGAATTTTAAAGCGTTTTTACAAAATGACGATGATGATGATGAGAAGGGGGCATTGAGCTACTTGCTGGGTTGGCAATGCAAGTCAAATATGCAGGTGGGCATCTGAGAAGTTATGATGATGATGTTCCTTTTGCTGTGAAGAAGAGATAGCAGAGGCCCGAAACTTTGTATGGATACATCAGGTTCATATTACAAGTTGCAGGTCTGTACCCTGATATTCAAAAACATGAGACGATGATGAGTACAAACATAACAGAAGAAGAAAAGAAAACTGACTGCTCAATGATCTCCTTCAAAAACGCCAAAGAATTCTTGGGAAGAGAGTTGGTGTTGATATGAATACGACAGGGAGTGAGAGAAAGAGAGGAAGAGAGAGAAAGAGAGCGAGATAGAGAGAGAAAGAAAATGAGAAAGATATGCATGAAGCCATGAAGTTCAAATCTGGAACTTTCCTTCTTAACATTGCGTTCACGTTTTATCATTATATTTTTTCCGCAATTTTTGATTGCTTATTTTTCAATGTTTATAAATCTCAGTGCAAAAACAATGGAGTGAAAGTTGGGACTGCTACGTCCCCATTTAGAAGAAAGAGTCTGATCTTTGTTGGAACGCCAAAAGCATCGTGAATCACGGAATTTCCCATGATGGTCAGATGCTTGGCTTACGGGAAGGAAAATATGAAATTTTGCCTCGTACACGTGCCAGTGCCGTCTTGTGTGAGCAACTCCAGATGAATGTCTGCGTGTGAGGTAGCAGAGAAGGTTCACAATGTTATTTACACAAAATCAAAGAAACAGTTCTCGGTCTGAGAATTATGGTTCAAAATTTTAACAATTTGCTACACTTATACATTCTATTCAAACTTGCTACACTTTAGCTGAAAGATTAGGTAATAACAATTATTGACACTTGATGCGATGCGGGTGAGTATGGACTTAAATGGAGATCTGTGTGGAAAAACAATTTTCACAAAATACTTTTATTGACCTGAGTAAGCCTAAAGTAAAAAGACAATGAAAGGAAGATTAGACAAAATGATTACTGGGAAAGCTTATCAATTAGAAGGCGTTCTGTCACATGACAAATCATTTGGCAAAAAACACCTTTTTTTACATGAAAAAAGGCGTTTTGTCAAATAACAGGTGTTTTGTCATCTCACTGAGCCTCTGGCAAACACCTATATTCCGGAAAATAGGCGTTCTGTCAAGTTAAAGGCATTCTGTCATCTCACGCGGCTACAGATGAACACCTTTATTTCGAAAAAAAGGCGTTCTGTTGAATTAAAGGCTTTTGTCCCGTTTCAGCAGATTAAAAGGCATTCTGAAAAATTGTTTTCTTTAAATAATTCAAAATTGGATGTGCTTTTTCAAAACCTGATAAGTTCCTAAGATGAGGAATGCTGAGAATCCAATAATACAATAAAAAAATTTGGCGCCAAAATCGAAAAAGACGTTTTGTCAGATCACGTTAGTATTCCTCTCTGTTGTCAAAAAACAGATCTGTATTTCAAATCATGCGTTCTCAGCAGTCTGTAATAGGATTTTGTATGAATGTATTATGTGGGATCATGTGAGTTTTCATGACTTAACATTTAGAATAGAATAGAATAGGCCTGGTGTTATCCCCAAACATATTGTTTTTCATAAGGATAACTCATTCCGTCATTCACCTTTATTCTCAAGTCATATAACTTGGCTGGAGCCTTTTTCTTAGATGACAGGTAATCATAGTATGCGTGTCCTCATATGCTAATAAATCAATTATATATAAAATATTCGATGCCGCAAATCAGATTTATGAGATCAGACATACTGTTACTTTCATTGACAGTATACAATCAGAATAATGAGAGGAGACAATGTTGGCTATGCAATATTTCCTTTTCACTTTTTCACTACCATAGATTTCAGTAATCTGTTAATGCAAGAGCATAGTGAATACAAAAATATGCAGATTGTTTTATATGTTTATATGTTATAGGATTACTTAAATTTAGTACCCCAGGGGCACCCATGGGATATATACAAGTAGGTTCTCTGCTCCTACTTGCAGGCGGGAAAGTCCGTCATTGGTGGGACGTCTCCCATGGACTGCCATTCTCAACGTTCCAGGGATGACATCTCTTCTCTCTCCTTGCTCTTGTCTTCTGTCCCGCTCTCTTTCTATTTAATCAGCCTTTTTGATATGCAAATGTATCTTACTGTATTTGGCACACTATAGACATGATCGTGCTGATGTACTGTTAAACCCCTGCACAAACAAACAAACGTAAATCTGTTGCTCTCCAAATGCTATTCTTGGCTCAAGTTAGGGGATATTTCAGTTGATAGTAATGTAGGTTACACACAATTTTTTTTTCAAAATCTAGGCCTGCTAATTAAAGAGAAGTTAAATGGGAGCTCAGGAAGACAAGCACAGATAGAACTGAGGGACAGAAGACAGCAAGATTTTATTACTTTACTGATTTACTTACTTGTAATGCAACCATAGTGTCCTCACAAATATTGCTATCAAGTTCATGCCTACCGAATCATAAATCATTCTGCCTCAGACTTATTGAAAAGAAGAGCATCAAAAGCAGTCACCAGGGAGGAATTTGGAGATGCAACTGTGAAATGGGGTTCAGACACTCAACTTGCTTCGACGAAAGAAATCGATGTACATAAATCGGCATCTGATAAAGATGTAGAAGGTATATTAGTGTTGCCATAAATACCTCATCTTGTACAAGGTGAATAATAAACTGTACTGAGCAGATGTGACAATCTGGTCTGAGCTATGGGTCAAAGAATGTGGCCAGTTTCCATTTTGTTTGCTTTGACTTCTAAGAACACTTTGTTGTTGTTTTATTTAGCGCATCATAGATAAATATCATGGCCCAATATTATTGCTGATAACTTGATAGTCATAAAATACTGCTTATGCTCAGCCGTAATGTTTGAGTATTGTAACTGGTGACATCATATTTCCTCATGGACAAAAAAAGCATTTGCATTGTATTCGTTACATATATCCAGAAAAGATGGCCCTTTCTCATCAAAATGTAAGTATTTTGCTTGCAAATTCTCAGAGTAGATTTCAAACATCCATTGTGTACTGTTTTTCTCTGAAGCAAACAGACAAAATGTGGGCTAGGCTAGATAAAATTTATCTTAAATATTTAATTAATATCATTTGTGGTTATGTTAACAACAAATTTTTTGAAAACAGTTAGAGCATAGAATAAATTTAACCTACACAAAAGCAAGAAATCAAACAATTTCTGTAAAAATATAATATGATGTTATTATTTGTTTTTTTCGTTCAGCAACACTGACTAGATCAGTTTTAGATGAAGGAAAGTTGAGGTATGTTACAGTGTGGATGTTCTGTGAAAGATATAGATTGTTTCCAAAAGCTTTGGATGAAAGGAAGAATGTAATCAGTGGATTTTTCTTTCCACTCGATGATCTCTCTCCAGTAGCTTCAGACGACGAACCTATTCCCCTGACCAGTCACGTACTGAAAAGAACTGCATCCATAATGAATGTCAGCAGAATGAATCTCCTGGAGGACTTGAATCCACGCCAAAAATTAATGGCTGCTTTATTGGAATCTGATTTGTGTGGGTTATTTTATACATTGTGTTTGCTGAGCATTTTAGTATTCTGTGTTATGGTCATTGTCAAACTCTTTATCATTGTTTGCTCACAGATTTTTTGTCACTGTAGTGGAATTTCTCTTAATTAGTTCTATATTGTTTGGTATTTGTACAATTATTTTGTTATCTGTTGGCAGCATTCTCTTCTTTATTGTGTTTTCTATCCTTACAAATATTAAAAGGCTGTGAACATATCTGTGGCACAGGCTGGTTGAAATGACTCTAATGGCAAAGATTTCATGTTTGGAGATGTTGTTGTCATTGACAAGAGAATAGGTCGCACTTCGCTGTGGTGAAAAAAATATTTAATTACAAGTTTTTTGTGGATGAGAAAATCATGTTCAAAGTTAGCACTCATGACTGTCGTCGTCGTTGTTGGCAGTGCAGTCCTGGAGGACAATGCTTGATGCACCAGGTGATGTTTCTCCAGGGTTGTGTACAGCGCCTGGTGTGGCTGTGCAGTCCAATTCTGCAGTGATAGTCTCTGTTGAGTTGGTGCAGATGAAGCAAGACAATTAGGAAAAAGCAGAGGCGCTCTCTGTTTGCGACGTGCTCGTACGTGGCCTCAGTCAGTCAGTGCTGACCATGGCTGATGTATCTGTCCTGGCTTTCCATTTGGCTGGAGCAGATTTGTCTGTGGTTGTAGAGACTGTTGCATGCATCAGCTTCTCATCTCCGAACTTGAGGTGTTGAATCAGGGTGTTCCTCCACCTTGAGCATGGTCCTTCCCGGACTCAGTATCAGCGTCAAGAGCCTTCATATCTCTCTTGATGACGTCTTTGTAGCAGAGCTTGGGGTAACCAGTGTTTGGCCTCCCAGACATAATGGCTGTCCATAGAAGGGATTCTACCACATGGGCGAACATGGCCCAGCGCTATCGAAGCAGAGTGTGCACACTGGGGAGGCCAGCACAAGACCGGACCTCTGCATTGGTAACTTTGTCCTGCCAGAATATGCCCAGGATGCGACGCTGACATCTGAAAAGGAAGACTGAGACACCACTCCGGCCAGCTGTGCATTGTCCATCTCTCACTGTGTCTGGTGGCACGGGTGTTATACACAGCCATCTTCACAAGCAGTAACATCTCATTTTCTCAAATACCTCATACCCCCTCCCCCTCTTTCCTTTGACATTCAACCCATTTCTGTCAGTCATAAGACGTTGACTGCCATCAATAGATATTGCGATTGTGAAGATCAATGTTTGCAGAGTAAAAGTATCATAATGGATGAAGGAGAAGTTAATGGCTGATCATGTCAGTTGTCTTTAGCTGGTTATATTCTCATTGTGACCTCTTTTTACAAATGTGCAAATTGGGAATCAACGTTTGTTCTGAATGATATATGTTGGCATCAGTTGCTTCCAGTTTTCTCGTTACTGGAGCCAAAATCATTAGGCTGGTATAATAGTTGATAGTCATCAATGACATAGGTCACAACAGTGAAAGCAGAATGTATTTTTAAGCTTGCAATTTTATATTCTAATCTAACTGGATTCCTATATCATTGAGAGTGTGCTGCAAAGTGTATTACCAATATAGTTGAATGATGTGATATTGTACTTCTATATTTTATGTCTATGCTCACAACATTGCTGTTTTTTACTAGTTACATTTTCTTAAGCTTTGTGATATTTACATGATAAAATAGTTTGTTGTGGTTCAGAACCCATTCTTTTTTATTTGTAAATTTCTTTATTTTGACATATGAAAGATCCATTATGATGACTTTTAACTTTGCAATGTGAATTATGACTTTGAAACTGGTGAAAAATCAAGTTATGTGTAGAAATGAACATGACATTGCCCCTCATTTTTTGTTACCTGTATAAGTGCTTTGAATTCATTCCAGACTTGGTGTAGTTGTACATATATTTGTCTTGCGGCGAGTCAAAATGGGTATTGAGTCTTTGAACTGGAATAGAGAAATCGGTGGATGAATCTGATCCAGTGGCTTGATATCAATGTTTTTATATTGCAGAATTTTGAAAAACATTCATCTGAAAATAAGAATATATGTCTCGCGCCCAGGGCAAATGAGTCGGAAGTCAATCGGGGAGATTTCAAGTTAGGGCCGTTTTTAACTGAGATACTAAAATTTTTTACTTGTTTTCCACAAAATGAAAATTCAACCTTTTCTAACCTGAAAAGAAAAATTTAGTATCTGGGTCGGAAAATACTTAAAAACAGCCGTAACTTGCGATCGCCTGGAGCAACCTCCAACTCTTTTGCTCTGGGAGCAAGACGTATTTGCTCTTATGGACAAGTTACAAGTATATCAGATTGTTGGGAGGTGGATATATATATAGATTCATGTACTAAACTGTTCAATGTTGGAGACTTTTTAAACAAATTTTAGCTGGTGCTTAAGGTCCCTCTCCTCTGAGCCCTTCATTCCCCACCTCTTCAGTTTGCCATATCTCTGACTAGGCTAGCTTAGAACTATTTTCATCAGACGAAAGAGTATGAATTAAGGTTTTATGTGATAGTAATTTGGTAGAGAAATGACATAGAACATGCTGACTGGCTGCGAGATATTTCTTTCATTGTAATGACTTTCTCCTCCTTAGCTGAAAAGGATTCACTAGCTGCCTTTTCAATGCATAAATATTTCACAATGTTTTATTCAATTTTTGACTAAGCTTTGCAGAAATCTATAGTCAGTGAATAATCTGCTACAGGAAACTTCCATTTGAGATCTCTTGAACATTTTTGGGACACCTAAATATTTTAATTTTATCCAGTACATAGTATAATTTGTTTATGAGTCAAATTTATGATCTTTTTTTACCATAATTATATGCTTAAAATGTAGTGCATGAGTAGTCTATGTTTTACTGTAAAGAATAAGGGGAAGGAATGGGCTGACATCAGTAACAATAACATATTGTTGGCTGTACGACAAAGGGGTGAATAAGTAACAACCTCTGCACGACCAAAAAGAGGAACCCTTAACGTTTCTGCATGACACAAGAGCAAATCAGTCAGATGATTTAGTGACCGATTCGCCCCTTTGTCATGCAGAGAAGGTAAGGGTTTGCCTTTTTGCTGTACACAGATTGTTACCTATTTGCCCCTTTGTTATACAGCTGATGATAATTTATAATTGTAACATATTTTATTATTTTACATTCATGTTTTGGTAGACCAGCATATAGGGCAAAGAATTCCATAGAACAATCAATTATTTCAGAATTCATATAGATGAAAATTGAATCATGAGTTGTGTGAATAGATGTTTGGAATGGGAATTTATAAATGGGAGGGATTTTAGCAGTGCTGGATTATACTATTTCAGGGACTGCTTTTGTGTAGCATTTTTGTAAACTTTTAAACAGAAAAGTTTACAGTAAGATAGAACAGGAAATGTAAATTCGTCTTTTTTATATATATTATTTTTATTATTTTGTTATTTGTTAATGAAACTATTTGAGGTATGTGACAGATTCTATAAAGAAAACAAAACCACAAAAAAGGACTAAAGGCAGATACACAACAGTAAGTTGCTTTCTGAGTAAAAAATAATTATTAGATCTGCAAAGAGTAATGAGGGACTTGGTAGAATTTGATGACAGACAAAAAACTATTTTAACACCTGACATTTTCTCTTGTTATTTTCAGTCGATGCAGCAGATCAGCCAGCCTCACCAAAGGATCATCTGCCACTTGTTGCTGACGTCAGTGCAGGTGCTGTGAGTCGAGGCAGCTATAGGCATGGAGACAGTGCTGACAGCGGAAGGAGTGGTGCTCTTATTGCTGGTGGCGGTGGCGGTGGTGGAGGGGGTGGCGGTGATGACATTGGCGGTGGAGGTTTCGATGATGAAGACGACGAAGAAGAGGATGAGGAGGAGATGGAAGGAGATGATCTGGAGAGTGATGACGGCAGTGATAATGAAACAGATATGGTGGTCCTTGACCCAGATCACGTAAGTAATATCAGCATGCTGTTTCTTTCCTGATCCAGTATTTTCATTGAAATTAAATGTTTTTATTATCAATGTTTCAACAGTTGGCAACTTAAATTTTATTACTTATATTGTTTCTCTACGTATTTCTTTATTCTGACGAGTTTGAGTTTTTGTAATGGCAAAGTTGGCTTTTAAATCATTTGAAATTAAATGTTCTTGTTGTCAATGGTTGCAATAGTTGGCAGCTTAAATTTTATCACTTAAATTTTTTTTATTAGGCATCTCTTTATTCTGACCAGTTTTGAGTTGGCTTTTAAATCTGAAAAAAAAAAAAAAAACACAAAAAAATATGCAAGGAGTTTGTGTTTGGTAGTTATTCACATGCTACATTTTTTATTTTGTTTCAGCCACTGATGAAAAGATTTCAGGCCGCTTTGAATTCACATCTGACTAAGCAGAATGAAAAAATCAGTTTGGAATTGAGAGATCTGGTAAGTAAAACTAATGTGCTTGATGAATAATCTGATTTAATTCATTATATTTAGCATTCATTTTATTTGATAGTGGTGGTGACAGTGGCCCAGAGGTTGGGCTGTCAGACTTGGGATCTAAAGTTCCGGGTTCAAATCCGGACTGGTCCCAACATTTTGCCCTTAGGAAAGACAATTTACGTGCATTTCCTGACTCCACCCAGGTTTGAATGGGTACTCGACTATAGACAGTGATCGATAATAGTAGATTGATAAGGATTTGAGTGCCTAACAGGCAGATGCCTTGTATGCTTCCCAAGAAGCTGAGAACGTTTATGAGTGTCTTCTTTGGGTCTGTCAGGGTAATAATAGATTGTAAAGCTCTTAGAAGCACTATGTAAATGCTCTCTGTTGTTTTTGTTATTGTTATTATTATTATTAAATGCAATGTGAACATCAAGAACAAAAATCATGTTGAAGCAACATCAAGAAATATTGGCATGAGATGAGAAATGTGTATATGTTACGTCTTGTAGGTCAGGTATTCAAGAATAGATAAAAGAGTATGTGATTTATAGACCGTATAATTACTATTCAGTTTTTCATCCCAGTGTCTAAAATATAGGAACTGGATGATCTAATCAATATTTAATAGAAATTATATGTTAATTAAATTGGCACCGACTATTGGGCCTGTTGGTGCAGCTAGACCTGGAAGTCTATTTGGGCCTGTTGGTGCAGGTCTGTCTCAATCCACATGTAAGAAAGCTATTGAACCCATTTAGTTACATAATATACCACATATAATCACATAACATACCAATAGCGCTCCACCCCCTGTGAATAGATGCAGCCAAGGTCCATTCTTGCATGTGTATGCGAGCCAGTACAAAGTTGTTGCGGCTTCGCTAAGTGGTGAAACTTTTTTATTCATCTATGCTTCTTCCTTGAATCAGTACGCCCATATAGACACCCCGAATTAAATTTTATATCATTGTCAGTATCATATCACATCATAGAATACAAAAAATTCTTTAGGTTTTTAGATAGATTTTTTTAAGGCTGGAAGAAATACAATAAGATGAAGCATAAAAAAAAAAAAAATTGTCCCGTGTTTTTTAATAAATATATCCATTGGTGTTTCTTTGTTTCCAGGATGAGACATTGCGTGTGAAGAAAAAGGAACGTGAAGATCTGGGTGTGGAGCTTTACGGAGTTCAACAGGAGCTGGCTAGATATCAGGTATGGGGAGGTTTCTCAGTTATTTCAATATTCAATTCAGGTTGCCACACAAGATCTTGTGTCTGGTAGCAAGACCTGTATTGCATAGCTCAAGAAATGACAGGCACAGGTAAATGTTCGAATGCTATTAGCTGTAATGAGCCGTTTTGATTGTCATCAAAATTGCCTCCCTTTGTCAGGTACAAGCATTATAAGACAAGTGCTTTAAAGAAGACAAAAAAATCAGTTTATCTCTTGCTATTTGAAATATGAGTAATGGAAAATTGGAAAAATTCATCAGATGATGAAAATGTTTTTTTTCTTTTCAGAGTAATTTTTTTCTTACAATTTTTGGTTTCACACGTTTCAAATAAGAGGAGCAGAAGTGATTTTTTTCCTTCTTTCCAATGTTTGCATTATACTTCCTGTATTTGGTAAAGGAAAGTAATATGGCTGGCTTAAAAAACAGCTCAGGGGACAACAAGTATGCTATTAAGTGAATCAAATGAGAGCTCACTGATTACAACTTATCAGTTCTTTATATTCTACAATTTGTCATGTAATCTTTGGAAAAATTTTCAAGTTCTAGCATCTAAATCAGCTGAGAGATTGTTCCCATTTACATTTACTCAGAAATTTATCCTCATATGCAAAACATGATAATTTTAATCGAGCACTAAGAGCAGTGAAGTTGGAAGAATTCACTCCTTTTCTGATCAGGGAAAAGAAATGGAGGGCTGTAGGAGTGGAACAAAGAAGGGGAATGTCTTTCCTGTCGCAAAAATAGACATCCAGGCTATATTTTAAAGAGTTGAAACATGATAGATGGCTATTGCACTATGTCTGTTATTCAAGTGTCTTCATCCGCCACGCTTCAATTGAAAAAGTGTCCAGTCTATGAACCCAGTTTAGACTCCAGGTAGTCCTAGCAGTCTTTTCTGAGAATTCAAAAAGTCAAAATACAGTGGCTCGCAGGGATCATGCACAATGATAGATCAATCTTGAAAGCAGTTTGAGTTATATTGAAAAACCAAAAGTATAGCGTGATAAAGTAGCTTTAATTATTTTTTTAACACTGAAGAGTAAATTAAGAAAAGTCCATTGTTTGATGCACTAAATTTGATTCTGAATTCAGTGTATTGCATACAGTGTCACCAATCTTTTCCATAACAGATGCTGTTGGAGCAGAGACATGACAATGTGGCCAATCTGAAGCAAGAGAGACAGAAAGAAGAGCAAGAGTTGACTGATGTGAGAGGCCTCTACAAAGATTCACAGCTGATTGTGAACAAAGAGAGAAAGAAAGGTGAACATTTTGTCTGTTGGTTTTATACAGAATCACAGATCGAAATTGATCCAATATAGTTATCACAGATAAGTATTTGCTTGTATAAAAAAAAGTCATGATGTGCTGAGAGCAAATGTGAGAAATGTTTGGTAAAGTTAGGTAAAGTTTAAATATTTTTAAAGTTAGGTCTATTCAGAGAGGTGGTGGTAACAAAGAGATAGACTAAGTACTAAGGAAGAGATAAACTGAGTAGCATTCGGTGCAACAAAGACCAATTTTAATATTTCAACAGTGAGAGAATCAGAGCTTGTTATATGTTTAGTCCACTGCTGCTTTGCACAAACTTCCAATGACAGTACAAGCAAGAGAGTATAAGATAAGTTTTTTCATGAGGCTCCAGTGTACTCTGAGTAACAGGTTATTGTTAGGGAGAGAGAAAAACAGTCCGAATGTTTCCGTTGGCAATGGGAAATCTAGCGGATTGTAACTGATGAGATATAATCAACCCAGTGAACTGATCTGTATTTAATTATATGTCATGACAATTCTTAGGACTCTTCATCATGAAATTTGGTCTAGAGAAAGCTAGTACATGTTTTAAACCGGTATCGCTCAAATTATTCCGATATGGCAAAGCCAGCAATGGCAGATGGAAAGGGACAGAAGTCCAAATAGTTACTCAAATGTTGATATAAAAATCAACTGTTTGTACAAGAAGTAATGCCTTGGTTATTTCTTGTCCTTTTATAGTTGTATAATGAGGAATCATATGTGAAATTTATTGATTTTGAACATCTATAAGTGGATGTGCGATGCATATGCATGGGACATGAGATTGGAAGTAACTGACATAGCCTAATCATTTTTGTATTAGAATTTGTTTTTTTTTCAATCAGATGAAAAAAGTGTATTCTGTTTCATTTGGACTAGTCTGAGTAGTGCTAAAGAGGGTAGAATTTGTAGTAAATTGGTACATTGATATCATGCAGGCTCTGAACTCCAAAGTGAGGTGGAGAACCTGGCTCTGCGACTTTTCTACATGGAGAATGCCAAGGAAGATGTCAGATCAGATATTGCGGTCATGAGGAGAGCAGCAGAGAAAGTGGAATCTGAGGTGGCCAAGGCAGAAACAGAGAAACAGCGACAGGTAAGGGTGATAATGTAGAGTAGGTTATTCAAATGTTGATTGCAGGTACTTTTTACTTTTGTTTATTTCAAAATAGAAGTGAATTGGTTTTGTTTATATCAGTGCAAGCTATTGAAATATCCATTAATCTTCCATGATGATTGCTTTTGTCTGATATCTCGTTTTGTAGTTTGATCAAAACCTTAATATATGCTATGTTTTCATTTATTTTGAGGAAAAAATTGTACAGATATATTGAGAGAGAGAGAGAAAGACCTTAGTTAAGATTTCGTTTCACTTTATTACATTTACTGTCTTAAATACAACATTTTTACTTTGAAAGCTCTCAGTCTAGAATAACCCAGTAAGTTTTAAGAAGCATAATCAGGGTAAATACATTCAGTTGAAATTAACAATTAAGAAGTAAATTTAAGATAACAAAAAAGTAAAAATTGAACTCGAATAGCCCCAATTGTCAACAGTCAGCTGGTAATGCTTTGGGATGACATGGAAAAACATTTAAACATTATTTAACATTAACACAGTGATTTGCCACAGTTCATAGAAATTACACTATGGGTTTACAAAAATTTGTTGAACTTATGGGTGTTTAAACCATTTTTGAAGGAAGTCATAGTATCTTACTCTTTGGGGTCTATTGAAACTGTTAATCAATGAATAAAGAAAAGAGAAAACCTGTTGGCCAAATTTTTTTCAAATTTGCTCTCAGTTTTGGAGATAGTTTGAATTGGAATTGTTTGAATGACCTTTACTGACAGGGACATATAACACACTAGTGGTATGGTGGAGAATCAGGTTTGTTGAGACCACAGATATTCATGTATTTTCATACTATCTTATAGAATGTTAGAACGGCCTGTTTATATAACCCAGTGTGACTTATCATTTTGCCTTAAACACTAAAAGTGCTAAGATACTGCTTTCACAAACAGTGTTTGTCATACCTCTACAGCTATCAGGACTATATTGATGAGTGTTGTTCATGATAATTATAAATTCTCTTTGCGTTACTAACCGTAGGAAACTCGTCATATAAGAAACAATGCGTGATAAAAAGCAAACTGACCTTGTGTCTTAAAAAGGGTTATAGGTCATTCACTTTAGTTCCATTTTAGACCTTTTTTTTTTTTTTTTTTAATTTCTCTTATCCATATGCTTACGTTTTGTGATTTGTCTCTAACCTTGCAGGATCTGTATGTGGACCGGCTGGTGGAGAAAGTAGACAAGCTGAAGGAGGAGATTGCCATGTATGAGGCTCAGATCAGTGCACAGTCTGAGGAGACCAAGGCAGCCAAGGAGAGTCTGATGGAAGCCTACATGGAAATCGAGGTCAGTTATATCTCTGGCTATGTCATGCCTAGCTGAGCTAGGTCAAAATGGTTGCAAATAACACAACATGTAAATGTGATTTAGGTTCTGGATTTTGAATACCAGACTGATAGCTGGGAAATTAAATGATTACACTCACAGCATATATCATCTATTTTCAGCATTTTTTTTCCTCTTGACATTCTTTTGTCTGTTTTTTTTTTTTTTTTTTCTTTTGTTTCCATCCATTTTTGAATTTCATGACTATTGCATTTGAGGAGTGGCAATGCGTACTCAGTTTATGTATTTGTGTGTTTTATTTGTTTCCTTTTCTTTTTTTCTTTTTTTTTCATATGTCATACTTCTTGCTATCTTTAATATATTAGCCTTGTACTGCCTATTCCTTCACGGTCCTTCAAACAGGATTAAAATATAGATGAAAATGTGTCCAGAGTATCGTTTTATCACTACTGCAACAGATATGCTGAAAAACCTCACAAAGTTTAAATCTGATCACTTAGTTTTGTTTGCATTTCTACCTCTTCTTTGATGCTGTAAACAAAATAAGATCTAAGTGCAGACTGTAAAACCTACATTGAGCAGAATTCATTCCTATATCGTTACAATTCAAGTGTACAGAATCTCAGCATTATTAAAGTAGGATCAGGTCTTGTTTGTATCTTCTGTTTTAACCAGGCCATCAATCTCGAGAAGAAGGACTTGTTCCAAAAATGGAACAGCTCATTGATAGGAATGCGACGTCGAGACGAGGCTCACTCGGCAATGCAGGAAGCGTTGAAGTAAGTCACCTCCTTATGGCATGCTGAGATTTTTCAGTGAATTCTCCTGTTATCAGGCATGCATGATATAAAAATAATGTGTAAAAGATGTTACTGAAAATCTGTTTCTGTCTATAGGAATTGAATAAACCTGGACTTTAAACAAAAATATTCTAATAAGTGAATTTTCTTATGAATATTGTGAAGTTTATTCTTCTTAACTTTTGGCATACATAAATAACTCAAACTTCTAAATCTGGATAGGGAGTTGCTTTTGTGTCATAGAAAAATAATTAACTGAAGCATTCATTGATAAAATGACTACAACATTGCAAAAAATTCTATGATTATTTTATATTTGCTTGATGTGCTGTTACCATGAACAAATCTGTGACCAAATAGGCTCGGTCACACTTCTAGAGTTAAGAAAAGAAAGGCCCAACATATTTCAGTGTAGGTTTATGTTTCTAATTATCTGAATATATTTTTTTGTACCTTTACCATTTCACAGCCAACAAGAGCAGCACATTCTCTCCCTGGTCACAGAGATCGAAGGCTACAAGAAGTCCATCCAGAAAGAGCAGGAGCAAAATGAGAAATTGACCATGATCTTGGGCAAGACAGAGAGAGAGATTGAGATTGCCAAGAAAGATATGAATAAAGTAAGTGGTTGACCATTGTCATAACAGGAGGACGTACATGTAGAATTTTCAATGCCTTGTAACAACTAGCAAACTAGTCATTTTTATTTATGGTTGCCCTGGAGGTACAGCAGAAGTCATAGAAATTTTTTGACATAACTTTGTTTATGATTTGCTAGATCTATATCTTTCTATTTGTTATTATTTTCTGTAATTTAATGTCGTTCACTTGAAACCATCAGTAATATATTTTAGAAACAGATTCAAAGATACATAAAGGAAATTCATAAAATTGACAATTCAAGCAAAGTTTGATACTGTTCCTTTTATTTTGTTTTGTTTTGTTTTCAAGATTTTCTGTTTTAGTTATTGTTTACATATCATTTATTTATTATAATATTACAAAATTACATTTAGCGTGATTGTTAGTCCCATGAACTTCATTTAGCAGAATAACATCACAGATGCAACATATTGTTTGGACAGATTTCACCTTGTGAAAGTCCAGGGTTTTATGTCAGTGCAGATGGCTCAGTAAATAATCAAACTAGTGTGAGGTTCACTATATTGACGAGAAGCATACAGTGGAATTAAAAGACTTTATAGGCAGGCAAAAAAAAACAACAAAGTTTCATTGATGTAGAATACATGTCTTGTGACCAGTCGAAATGAGACGTAAGTCGCTGGGCTAGAACCGAGAAATTGGGCTTTGAATGTGATGAGGGGGGTCAGACAGCGAGACAGCGACATTTTTTTATTGCAGAAATCGAAAGTGCATTCTTTTCTGAACAAGACAGTATCGGTCTTATCCTCCATTTATAAATGTTTCTTCATTAAAGTTGGGTTTTTGTGAGGTAGGCATGTAGATTTATGCATTCGACTGTTCATTTAAACTCGATTCCCTCGGAATTTCGGTCATTGATGGGGGTCCCCCCTTGTCTCTTTAAACTGCAATATCTCTGGCTAGAATAAAGCTAGCTCAAAACTTTTTTCACCGCCTGAAAGGATATGAAATAAACTTTCACATGATACCAAAAAGCCCACATGGTGAAAAATCGACATGCGTCTCATTTTGACTGGCTACGAGACACATGTACATTTAGCATAAACATCAAAACTGATTTATTCTTGTTTGTTTGAATTTGTTGTGCCCAGGTTCAAGCCAAGCATGATGCACTGAAAGCCGAGTACACAACTTACACTCGCATGCTGCAGGAGACAGAGCAAGCTCTCGCCAGGGCCTCTGCGGTAAGTATCATAAAAAACAAGACTTTATTATTTGACTTCTTATGTCCTGCATCTTATGCATGTTCAGATTCCATTGGGAGTAGGAGCCTATGATCTGGGCAAGCCGGAAGACACAAGTTTCATATCATACAAGGCCAAATTAATCACTTGTTTAGTATCTAGGCACCCTATGATGTAGGTATGCTGGATGAAGTATCCTTTTGCAATAATTTTGTTCTGTATAATTGATAAAGTTTCTATGTTTTAGTTTGGCTTGTTTGTTTTTTAATTTTTCCAGGCTTTTGTATTGGTCATGTAGTGAGATAATGAAGATTAGTAAAATTAGAGAGAAACTCATCAAATGTTTTGAAACCTAAACTTCAGATTTTGTGGTTACCTTGTTACAGGTGATTTTTATGATAGTAGAAAGAGTTGCAACTTTACTAAACTACTACACAAAATCCTATTCGGAATTGTTTTAAGTTTTATGTTTAGAGAAGCAGACGAGAGCATACTGAGGACTAGATGGAAGACTCCCATTACATAGAATTGAGAATCTTTGAAGTAACATTTGTATGGAGTATCATGTCTTGCCAAGCTTTTCTTGGTCTCCTTCCAACAGTTTGAGAATCTTTAAAATAGCATTTACGAGGAACAGCAGGAGCAGTAAGTGATGCATGGTTATTTTTGTTCCCAGGACAAGAGCTTAAGAACCTCTGAGGTAGCTTCCCTGAGGAAACAGATTGAACAGGAGTATCTGGCCAAAATCAAACTGGAGGACGAAATCCTGGAGCGCATGCGAGCTCAGCTGACCTTGGACAAAGCTTCTCAGTACAGCAAGAAATTGACCAAAAAGACAAGAGATCGCACAAAGCACTTGGTAATTTATTTAAAATTTTGGGTGTCAATTTAACTGGTGTAGCTTGAATTAGATACCACTGGGACTATCGCACAGAAAATTAGCACATTTATGATTAATATTCGTTTGTTTTCTGAAATTTATCCAAGTTGACATGACAGGAAATAGCCAGACAAAACATTTTTATCATGATCTAGCTTTTGTCTAAGTAAATGTTGTTAAAATAAATATGAGTCTATGGGTGATAAAGAGATACAGGCAATGAATAGCTAACAGAAAAATTACACATTTGTTTACACTTTGTAGAACTTTGTAGAACATAATCTGTCATTCAAAACTTGTTATGGCAGCAAAGCTTGTTTTGAAACAAACCGGTGACTTTTTTATGTGTCAAGAGATTTCTCTCTCACATTATTTGTATTTAGTCATGTCCTCATTATTGCTGTTTCATATATTCTGTTGTGTCATTCTTTTTTTTTTTTGTTGTTTTGTTTTAAAGGAACAAGAAATGGCTGATTCTGAGAATTCGATTGCCACAGCAACACTGGTGGCTGTCAATGTGAGGACCAGGCTGGAGCGATTGAATAAGGTTCTGGCTGACCTTGATGAACAAATTGCGGAACAGAACAGTATCATCAACAAAAGCGAGCAAGAGATCGTCAAGAGGAACTCATTTATCGAGCGCAAACAGAATCAAGTAGATATGATGAACAAAAAGCTGAATGCTATGATTGCTGCCGCTGGGGTGAGTGGGCTTACATATCTTAAACTAGTAACTGAATAATTTATGAGGGCCTGACACTCTATCATAAAGAATTAGCAGAAAAGTTGCTGTCCAGGCATAATGTGAATAGTTAAATATTTTTTGAAATTCAGTCTTAGTTCTGCTTATTGTCATTTAAGATTTAAACGTATCTATGGTCTTCTGACAGCATTCCAACAACACCATGCTGTTTTCTATTTATTATTTGTATTGTATTGTCACTGATACTAAATTGTTGATAATAACAGTTGCAGATGATGAATAATTCAGACTAAGTATATCAGAGAGATCTCTCTGTATGCATCCTAATTATGATTGACATTTTGACCATGTTTAGTTCTAGATATTGTTGTTTGTTTATTTTGGTGTAATGGTTAGTTTCGGGTAGACAGTCTGTCTTAAATTTTAGGACATTCCTTGAAAATGATATATTATATATGATAACTTCATTGTACAATCTGCTGTAGGGTGTGGAACTTGGACCGCTGGAGATCCAGATCAACTCGCTTACCAAGTCTATCGAGGCTCGTAACCAGGAGGTTCTGGAACTACAGCAGCAGTGGCTAAGACAGCAGACAGAGCTGGTTAAGTTGTCTGTCACCAAGGACAAGGAACTACAGGATTTGGTGAGCTGTCGCCGAGAACTCACCATCCTCTCCCAGAAGAAGATCAGGACTGAGAGTAAGAGATGGATATTTTATACTGAACATTTTCAGCAGATCTGCTTCTGAGCTGCAATGGGAGTGGGCACTTGAATTTTTTATGCCAGACCTTCTGTTTGTTCAAGTTTTATAATGATGTTGAAAGGCTTTTTTCCCTAGGCAGCCCCATTGCGAAAGGCAGGCTGTCGCAGGAAGGTACTAGCCAGGAAGACATCTCTCACATAGAAAGGGAAATTAATAACCTTAACAGTGATACTAACAACTCCATATCCTCCAAATTTGACAAGAGCTTAATTTCATCGTGTTGCATTTTGGTACAGGTGAGAATGTAACTTTCTCCAGATAAACACTAAGAAAATAAACTTTTTTAAACTTTTAGGAACATGTACTCTGTCTCTGTTTCTATTATTATCATCATGTTGATCCTTTCTGCAGATGAAATTGATAGTCAGAGCCATGAGACCTGTGGAATTGAGCGCAACATTCGCAACATGCGCAATGATATCATCAAGCTGAACTCGCTGCTTCACAAGGAGAAAAACATAGGAGAAGATCTGGAACAAGGAAATGTACTGATGGAAAATGCCTTCATTGCTGGATTAAAGGTAAAGTCATGTGGATTTGTTAGATTTTCACAAAATCCTATTGTGATGTGCAGTTCATTATGAACTATGTTATTGTCACGAACTTCCTTTCTGGATGTTGAAGGGTGTTTATCGTGATGTAATAAGTGGCGATCAGGCGGTGAATGCGG
>JBCEWB010284185.1:10030-21427 GCA_039654565.1 Peronia peronii
TTCCTAGATGTTGGATTGCAAAAAGTTCATACTCCTTCATATATTTTCATATTAATACACATATTAGAGCACAAATGTTTTGCCTTACACACTTTAGCGAATGATAATTCTCTCAGGTGACAGTGTATGATGCCAAGACAATGCGTGCAGAACATACATTGGATGCACACAGCAGTTGTTTGTCTGACTTTGACATCCATGATAACTTGCTCATCACGTGTGGCTTCTCCAGCAGGTCAGTATAGTTCATATACAACTAAGCAAAAACCTGGAAATCCTAGCCGGAGTAGTTGCTCCCCTCTGCTACAAATAAAACACTCACTGATCTTTGTTACCGCTCCACTATGAGATCTGAGAACAATTTTCACCAGCCCCGTGCATTTTTATATGTTTTTCTGTGTCAATGACAGTGAACAGTTTGGAGTGTTTGTACCCCCCCTACTAAATGAGACGGGGATTTCCAATTGTATGCTTGGTCGGAACAAACCTGTTGTCAACTAGAGTTGTCTTTCAGAGTCCTTGATTACTCTTGATATTCTTGTGATTTATATGGTGATACTTTTTTGGATGGTATGGAATAATTTCTCTATAATCTCATGAGATTATTTGCTGGATGCAGTAGTGACTGCTGCTGTCAGTGCCATTTATAGGATGATTCTCTTCCATTTATTCCAGTCTTTGCTAGCCCGGCTGACTTCAAGGATTCAAATTGTGCTAAATTCTGTGATGTTGCAAATATGTGATGCATCATGATGGTTCGGTCCACAAGGTACATTTTGGGCAAATTGAGTTATTGATACTGTGTGAAAGAGTGATCTCTCAGCTATCCTGTGACACCAGTTTCATTGCTCAATGATGTTATTTGATGGAGTTATGAGCATGTAAAGCTATTGCATGCGGTTGTCGAAAGAAATAAAAATTCTGAGAAATTCCCTTTCAAAGCTTAGCATTATATCTCCTTATCAAAGGACCCTACATTTTTAAAAATAATTTTACCTAGTTTTTGAGTTTAATTCTATGTTTTGAAATGTTTACATGATGCAGTGATGCTTAAAGAATAGGTTTGTGCAAAAATCCAAAATTCGACCATTTGACCCTCCCTTGACCTTTCTGCCCCATTTGCTTGAAACCACCCAGTCTACCTTGTGGACCGAACCGTGATGAGTCACATTTATGCAATACTGACTGCATCAGTCGATGCCACTGATAGGATGATTCTCTTCTATTTATTCCATTTATTTACTAGCCCTGCTGACTTCAAGGATTCAAATTGTGCTAAATTCTGTGATGTTGCAAAGATGTCCTTTTTTTTTTTCTTTTTTTTTTTTTTTGTGGATAGTCAGTCTCCATAATGTCTTCTTTTGCTTCTTTTCCTCCATTTAGTATTTATAGAAGCTTTCTTGTTGATTGTAAATCTTTCAGTATGCTTTCTTTTATTTTTCTGTTTGTCCTGCTGACCTTGAGCAGCTTCTGAAAAAAATGCATCCAGCATCTTCAGTTACTATATCATCATATATGTCCATGAAGCACACATATCTCAAACTTTTTCATTTTTAGTGGGAGAGAAATATTGTGATCTTTCCAGACATGGTAGCAGGATTATTCTATTCCCTGGCCATGTCTATTCTTGTTTTATGTCTTTGTGCGTGATACATCATATTTATATTGATTTAAGTCTAGACATTTAAAATCATTCATATTTTCTACAGGAAGTTTTTATCAATCTTTATTTCCTACTCCATTTGGCAGGTGGTTCCAGCAACATACAGTATTTGGTCATCAAGCTTAGAATCATATCAGCGATCTCAGGCACAAACCATCTAAGTCCAAAAACACAAATTTTACAGGAGACGGAGTCAACATAGTAGTTGAGAGCGATCTCCGACTTAGATGGTTTGATCACATGACAATTTGACTAATTTCTATTGGTCTGAGGGCTTAGATATTCTTAGACATGATGTATTTTATGTTTGTGAGTTATTTGGAGGCATAAAAGTAATGCTTCAAGTTCCGGAATTAGAAGGTTTGTGCCCGAGACCATCGATACCTTCTTCCATTTCTATTCACTCTATGCAGAATTCTCTTCATGCCAGTGATGTTTGCCTGTTAATAATGCTATATCATCAGCATAGCACAGATTTGTCATAATTCTGCCACCTTCCTTGAGATTCGTCTTCAATATCTTTCTATGCACCCACTTTTTAAATTGGTCAGAATATTGTGAAAGAAGTTATGTTGCTTATATGTAAGAACTAATCACGACTCATTTCCATCATCTGTGATATGTGTATCAAACTGCATCAGTTTTCTTGAGTTTACCTTGTTGTGATGCTATTCATGATATTTAAGTGTTGTGGATGTGAGTATATGAATCCGTGCTTTACATCTGTCTTATGTCTCACCGACTATGAAAGATTTTTCTTTTGAGGACAAAAAAAGTTTATCTCTTATCTTATAATCTATCTTTATGTCTAATCAACTATGAAAGACTTCTTTTGAGGACAAAAAAAGTTTATCTTAGCTTATAATCTAACAGTGTCTCATCAACTATGAAAGATTTTTCTTGTGAAGTAAAAAAAAAAAAGTTTATCTTATCTTATAACCTATCTTATGTCTCATCAACTATGAAAGACTTCTTTTGAGGACAAAAAAAAGCTTATCTTATCTTATAATCTATCTTTATATCTAATCTACTATGAAAGACTTCTCTTGAGGACAAAAAAGTTTATCAATCTTATGTTATCTTATCTTATGTCAAATAAAGGTTTGAAAGATTACCAGTCACATAAATCTCTCACTTGTGATCTGTTTTCAGAATGAACACGTTAACTCCAGACCGCCTTCTGATGGTGTATGACATGAGGGTGATGAGAGCCATGGCACCCATTCAAGTCTCTATAGATCCTACATTCCTGCGATTTGTGCCAACGATACCAAACCACCTCATTGTTGTTTCACAGGTAGGCTTGACACTGTTCATTTCATAGTATTCAGACTCACAAAACGAAGTATTTCGAGGTCGGTCACATGGCCCAGGGATTTTCGCTCACACGCTGATTTGTATACAGTCTCAATGCATGGCAGGCAGTTCTTGACCAATGATGAGCATTCAGACATGTCCACACCATATAAGCAATGTGTGAGTGATGATCCACTCTGTCACAGATCGACCTTGAAATACCTCACTGACATCTGACAGCCGAAATTCACAGACTTCATAAATTGAGAGATTTTACATTTGTAGTGAAATGGAAGAGTATACTCCACATCTCATCAGGAAAATGAATGGAGTTTTGTAGATGATGTCATTGTCAGGGATGTCAAACTTCTGAGTTCAGTCGGAATTCCGGATTTTTTGGTCGTCACCGACGTTCCTACTTTTGCCCACTCAACTGTCGACCTTTGTTGAGTTCACAAGACAGTTGTGGTTTTATAATAATTTGCAATAAAGTCCTGCACGATAACAGTGAAACTGGAAGTATGATCGAGTTTTGCGCATGCTTCAGTCGCGAGTCGAACTGCAGTTTGGTGGCTGTTTGAAGATCAAGTTCGCAGTTGGGAGCGCTTAATTCCTCACACCTGACAACATGCAGTCGAGTGGTTGTGGATGCGTAAAATTGTTGATGGAAAATCAGCACATCAGAGCACTGACAACAACAAGTAATGTGCTCCTGGTCTTGGAAAGACGAATGTAAGAGGGCTGCTATTTGTCTCGCAGCCAGTCAGAATGAGACGTATGTAGATTTTTCACCATATGGGGTTTTTGGTATCATGTGAAAGCTTATTTCATATCCCTTCAGGTGGTGAAAAAAGTTTTGAGCTAACTTCATTCTAGCCAGAGATATTGCAGTTTAAAGAGAATAAGGGGGACCCCCAGCAATGAGTGATATTCCGAGAAAATCGAGTTTAAATGAGCGGGCAAACGCATAAATCTACATGTCTACCTTACAAAAACCCGATTTTAATGAAGTAATATAAATAAATCGAGGGTAAAACCGGTACTGTCTTATTCAGAAATGAATGCACTTTCAATTTCTGCAATAAAAAAAAATCAATGTCTGACCCTTCCCCTGCCTCATTCAAAGCCCGATTTCTCGGTTCTGGCCCAGCGACTTACGTCTCATTTCGACTGGCCATGAGACATTTGTGCTCTGGATCTAGCAGATAGATCTAGATCTAGTCTAGTTACGCTTGATGATTATGGTGACGGCACTGCCCGTGGGATCTTTTCACTTATTGGAATTTCCACTAGTTGTATAATTTTATAGTCCCATCCCAGGGTATTGTGAAAACCTGCAAAATTCTACCACCATGAAAAGCCTATACATGTATTTAGTAGATTTTGTAGGTGTCTTACAAGGGGGGGGGAGGAAGGGTAGGGTGATTTTCTGAGTTTCTTGTGAAAACAGTTTGATATCCCTGCATTGTGTTTTCTCCATGCAAATTTATGCATCGTTTCAATGAGGGATGTCAGATTTCTTATTTGATTTGGGAAACGAGATTTTAATGGCAATCATAGTCTTCTATGCTGAGCCAGAACTGTTGATTTTTTTTTATCTTACTTAATATATTTCAATTTTACATTCATGTCAAAGTACATTGTGTTAGAAACAGCAAAACATGTTCCTATTTTTGCAGGAAAACAGGTGAATTTCTCCGTTAAATAATAGTAACAAGTTTGAACTGTTTCACATCAGTATTGCATAGCATATATTTAGGGTTGGAGAAGCTGCTTTGTAACATATTTCAATTTTCAGCTCTTGATATACTATGAAAGATAGATAAGGCAGGGATAGGTGTGAGCTTCTGTTTTTTGCATATATGAGATGCAGCATGATGTCACTAAATTACAATTTTTCTACTTTTACTCAATGTATTCCAGCAAATTTAACCATCAAACCCCATTTTAAATGGATATTGAAGGGGTTTGTCCAAAAAAAAAAAATGCATTTGAAATCCATTCACAATTGAAAACATTGTGATTCTTTGTTCGATGCAGTTTGACAAGTGGCTGATTTCTTCATGTCATGTCTCGTATTGTGGTGTTTTATTTGGAAGTCATACAAGACCTGTCATTCACTGTTTCATTGAATTTTCCCTCAGATGGGCAGCTTTCAGCTGGTTGAGACAATAACTGGGGGCACCCCCAACACAAGACTGTCATATCCTGTCGACACACATGGTGCATATCTTGTGGCGTTTGACATATCCCAGACCTACCAGGCCCTTGGATTTGGGGACAGTGCAGGTGAAGTGGAAGCACTCACATAATAGATCCTAGGGTGCATCGAGCCTCGCTCTCTCTCTCACGCTTGTTCTCTGCTTCTGTGTCTCTAGTTCTCTCCCTCTCTCTCATTCTCTCTCTCTGTCTTTCTCTCCCTCTCTTTCACTCTCGCACCCTGTCTCACCCTCTCCCTCCCCTCTCTCTCACTCTTGTGCTCTATTTCTCTGTCTCTGGTTCACTCTCTCTCTCCCTCTCTCATTCTCTCTCTCTCTCTCTCTCACTGTCTTTCACTCTCTCTCCCTATCTCACCCTCTCCCTCCCCTCTCTCTCACTCTTATGCTGTTTCTCTGTCTCTAGTTCACTCTCTCTCCCTTTCCCATTCTCTCTTTTTGTGTCTCTCTTCCCCTCTTCTTCTCTATCTCCCTATTTCACTCTCTTCCTCCCCTCCCTCTCTCGCTCTCTCTCTGTGGGTGGGGAGGTACGGTACGTGTTTGGAGATGTATGTGGGATATATGCACGAGTGGGTGTGTAGGTGGATGGTTGACACTTCTGTTTACTTGTATATATCTTGCGACCAGGGCAAATGAGTCGGAAGTCACGCCGAACGATGAAGATCTACGTACTGTTTTTGGTCGTGTCTAACTGCTTTCCAACTAAGATAGTGTAATATTTTTTTCTTTTCACAAAACGACACTATAACCTTTTTTAATCTGAAGAAAGAAAAATTTTGATATGTCTCGCAGCCAATCAAAATGAGAGTTCTGGGTGAACTTTATTCTAGCCAGAGATATTGCAGTTTAAAGAGACTAAGTGGGACTCCCAGCAATGACCGAAATTCCGAGAAAATCGAGTTAAAATGAATAGTCGAACACATAAATCTACATACCTATCTCACAAAAGCCCGATGTTAATGAAGAGATATTTATAAATGGAAGGTAAGACCGATATTGTCATGTTCAGAAATGAATGTACTTTCGATTTCTGCCATTAAAAAAAAAAAAAATCGATAAGCCGGATTTCTCGGTTCTAGCCCAGCGACTTATGTCTCATTTCGACTGGTCGCGAGACATATCATTGTCGAAAATAGCAAAACAAAGTCAAAAACGGGGTGACTTCCGACTCATTTGCCCTGGATGCAAGACATATGCTCTAGTGAGATGTCGGACCAAAACCTAATGTACAAATACAGCCATATTCTGGTCGCTCAATGAACTGCTATGCAGAATTGGTTCCTGGCCTTCATGTTTGCACTTTGCCACTTGGCTGCTTAATGAGCCGTTTGTTTCAACCAGCTGTGTTACATCCCTTTGCCAAGTACATCAGATATAAAACAAATATTGTAAAGAAAGACAAAATCACTGTTTCTTCTGTTGTTTGAAAAATGTGAAGCAAAAAAAAATTGTGAAAACAAAAAAATATCATTTTAGGAAAGAAACATTTCCATCACATGGTCAATTTTTCAGAATTTTCCTAACCTCTTCTTGCAAATAACGAGAGAAAATGTGATTTTTTTTCCCCTCTCTTTACAATACTTGTGTTATATGGCTCTTGTAAGAGGGCTGAGATAGCCCCTCCCCCCAGGGGGTTGAAAAGCCTTTATATTAAAAAAAAATCAAACCGCTTGTACTTGGCAAAGGGAAGTAACTTAGCTGACATTCAAAATGGCTCATTGTATGTCATTGGCTGCAAAACTGTACGGAAAATACATGTAAATGGTGTAAATGCCATCTTACTTTCATTATTGTGACAATGTGGCACATCGAATATTATTATGTAGTGATTGATGATATACAGCTACATCTTCGTCTGGGAGAAATTGCGGGAATGGGATCAGTTTTATATATAAAGGTCTCCTGTGTATATGGCATTATTCTTTGATATTTTTCAGTTTTTTCAAATTTTATTTTCAGGCATGAAATGATTAGACAAACTTGTATTCCTTTTTTGTGGGCTAATCTTGGCGTTATTCCCATTTTTGGTATGTTTTAATTTATGAAAATTTTATTTTGCAGGCAATGTCCATCTTTACTCAACTGGTCAGAATGATGTTGTCTTCAATCCCTACTCAGAGCCCACAGAATTTGCAGATCCTGTGAGTTCTGCCATTACCACTCTTGAGTGTTTGAGAAATGGTCCCTGAAAGGCAGAGTTTGGAAATATTGATGGAAATGTTTGGATACAGTAATATTACAAAACTACTTTTAAGCAGTTTATATTTACAAACACATAGGGGAAGATACGTTCTTTAATCTTAAGATTTTACCCTATGTCAGAGAAATGTACAGTTTTAAATTGATATCCTGTATAGGTTATCACATTCTCTCACAAATTCTTATTTTCTCTATATATATATATTTTATATTATCCTTATTATAGTTGCATTATTCTTGCATTCGTTCATCTTAAGCATTTTCGCGTCTATATTTATTCTTTCCCCGTATGTCTTTGTCTGCTCAAATGTATTTTTATTGTTTATAATTGTTCGGCATTGCTGTTGTATGGTTTTAGGTTGATCAGCTTGATCCTATCGACATCAATGATGAATTGGCAGCTTATTCCAGCATTCCTATGCCATATCCTGCCCAAGGTCCACTTGTCTCTGACTTCCCCGAGGAAATGATGGCACGCACATACAGGTGATTTAAAAACAAGTCTTTTAGAGGCATTTGAAAATCATTTAGGGTTTTAAACGAAAGTGAATCAAAAAGAAAAAAAAAATCAGTTTAAGCTGAGATACATGTTTTTTGGTTTGTTTTAATTGTTTTGTGTGAAAAACTGTCACAAAAGTCACTGCTTCCATTGAATAATACTTTTCAGCCTTGCTGTCAATGTTAGCAAATGATCCACAGTGTGCAGTCAGATAATTTGATAAGCTGACAGCACAAGAAAAAACTGTCTTGCAATCCGATATCCTCTAGTTGATGCTACAACCATTACAGAATCTAAATGATTACTGTATGATGATATCATTATTTCTCTAGGATATTGGCATTTGTTAGACTTTTACTGAAATGCAACTGATATCCTGTGGCATTCTTAAGCAGGAGAGATAATGCCATTTAAAAATTATTGTGCCAGTAGAATTATTTATTATTTCAAGAGAATCATAATGACATAACTCATCGATTGATTTGGGCTATAAATAGTTTTTATTGAATGTCTCAAAACTGCTGAAAGTGACTGATACCATTATCTTGCCTGTGACCACATTCAACATATGCATTATGATTTGTAATGGATGTTGACCTGGCTGCGTGTTGATTACTGGTCACAAGTGTTTTTTGAAAGTACAATATCCACCTCTGATAATCAAATTTAGATGAATGCAAATGTCAGGCTTGAGCATGTGACAGTTGTCTTGTTGTCCGTAGCAAAATGAAAAAAAAACCCAGCTTATTTGCTGGGTGAAGATAAATCACTGCTTTTATGAGGATTTGTAAGGTTGTGAAATATGTAGTATTGTCATTTTGCCAACACATTTGAAAATAGAAGTATTTTTTTTTTTTTTTTAATATGCACAAGAGACATTTAAACTGAATGGCTTTGGTGGTTTTATATTGTAAGTTAAAAAATCATTCGCATGAACTTAATCTTTGTCTGAAATATTGCACAATTAAGTATCTCTGAAATGAAACCTTCCTCTCGTTTGAAAGGAGCAGCTGAATTAATGTTTGTGGGTTTATTTCTCCAGGAAAACAATGCCCATTGACTCGGAGATTCTTCGCTCAATGAAGATGTACCAGAACATCGGCTACGCCCCAAACACTAACAAGCAAAAGAGAAATGTTTGTCCCTATGATCTGAATGACAAAGGATCCAAAGACAGAAAATCGAGCATCCCAGAATCTCCAATGGGAAGAGGTAAGTCTGTTGTGTGCACTTTGTTTATTAAGTTTTCCTCATTTTTTGAGTAAAAATTGAATGTTTTGTAATGCAACCTTTAGAGAATTTGTTTTAGGATTATTGTTGTTCATGGATAACTACTGACAATAGTTGGTCTCTAGATGAGGGATCAATTATAGGAGCTACCTTTCTGTATCAGTCAGTTGTGGATACTATCAAGGTTGCTCGATCACAGTTTTGACTGCGATGAAGAAACATGCATGATGATTAAAAACAGAATGTTTCACATCTGTGTATGATCTAGCACATTCATTTTGTAGCTTTCATATTTTTTTCTTGTGTCCAAAGTGTCTTTGCTCACAGCTGACACAGAGACACTAGAAGAAAGAAAATACAATTTTACTAAAATATCAGCGAAATAACTACATGGCCTGTGATCTGTCTCTCCTCAGGAGAAGATCCCTTTATGACTGTCCCAAAGAGGTATCGGCGGGTAGACATCAAATACTCAAAGCTTGGAGTGGAGGACTTTGACTTCCGACACTACAACAAAACAAATCTGGCTGGACTTGAGCCTCACATTCCCAACGCGTATTGCAACTCCATGCTTCAGGTAAGTCAAGATTTCTCAGTGGTTGTGAAAAACTGGCTCAAAGTTGTCACTCTGTATGCTTTTCCGACTGACTCAGATATCTATTTCATAAAATGACTTTATATTCTTACAGAAGTAATAGTTCCTAGGTAAATAATAGCTCCTGGGTAAATTTTAGATAAATATAAGCCTGTGACAGAAAGTTGTGACTCTTTATCTGTTATTTATTTAATCATATTGAATACTTTTTCTTTAGTTGTCATTTTCCTTTTTGTTCCTCACAGATTATAAAATTATTCTCTTTGTATCTTTCATCAGGCAAGTTCACAATTTGACAAAAGATACAAGTAAGATAAATTTTAAAAAAAGGAAAAAAAGTTTTCGAGTTACAGTTGTTTTTTTACTGTTTTTTACTATTTTCCAACTAGGATACCAAAATTTTTCTTTTTTTCAGGTTAAAAAAAGGTTAAATTGTAATTTTGTGAAAACAAAAAAAAAATTTTAGTATATTAGTAGGAAAGTAGTTAAAAACGACCGAAAACGGCCATGGATCTTTATCGCCTGGTGTGACTTCCGACTCATTTGCCCTGGCTGCAAGAGATATTGAATGTAAAATAACGGACAAATGATCACAACTTTTTGTCACAGTCTCATAATATACAGACAGAGGCAATTCCAGGCCTCTCATAACGTACAGTTTTCTTAAGATTCATTGCATTTCTGAAGGAACTTGTAAAATCTTTTTATTTTGTTCAAATGCACTACTTGACAGGTCCTCTATTACATGGAACCCCTTCGATGTGCCTTACTGGGACATGTCTGCCAAAGGGAGTTTTGTCTGTCCTGTGAACTGGGCTTTCTGTTCCATATGCTAGACTCACAGAAAGGCAATACGTGTCAGGTAAATTTTATTTGAATTGTAACTTGCATATAAAAACATATTTGAATTAAATGCCACCATTTTATCTCGTATCATCGTGTGTCGGAAAATATTTTACTTCGGTTCATATGTGCAGAAGTGGAGTTCGTTTTCACATCTTGAAGAAAAAGTAACATATTGGTCAGAATTAGAGACTAGGGGTTTCGAGACATACGTTTAAACTTTCTCTTTGACATGAAATTTGGATTGAAAGCAGAAGGATTTCACTATATTAGAATTTGCTTTCATACAGCTAGGGAAAGCTGTCAGTGCAGATAGCTTTGGGAGTACTCGGTCATGGTAGATGTGAAATAAATAGGTCTTTGAATCTCCAGGCCACCAGTTTCTTTAGAGCCTTACGGCAGATCACTTTGTGAGTCTTCAGTCATCATGAGATGCTAAATTTGAAATGAATACATGTCTTTGAATCCCCAGGCAACCAATTTCTTAAGAGCCTTCAGAACAATGCCTCAAGTGTCAGCACTAGGACTTGTACTCCATGATGAAGGGACAGGAAAGGTGGACTTCCCGCGCCTCATTCAAAGCTGGCAGAGATTTGTACTTATGCAGATTCATGAGGTATGATACATGCCCATGTTTCTGGAATTTATATCTGAAAATTCAGATTCATGAGCTATGATATATACCCATATTTCTTGATGATATACATCAGAAAACTCTGAGATTCCTGCGGTATGACAGATGCTCATATTTCTTGAATTTATTTCTGGAAACTCTCAGATTCATGAGGTATGATATGCCCATATTTCTGGAATTTATATCTGAAAACTCTCAGATTCAAAAGGTATGATATGCCCA
>JBCEWB010284294.1:0-22647 GCA_039654565.1 Peronia peronii
AGGTTGATTCAGGCAGAGGGTGGATTTATCCCTTTCCCGCCAGACCCCCCCTCCCCCCCCCCCCCCCCCCTTTTTTTTTTTTGGTTTTGAATCTGGCAGTGTGTGAGAGTGGCAGAGAACAGTGTAATAAAATATTGGAAGGACATAGCTCCTAAAATGTTTAATATTTCAAATTTTTAGAGACAAGAATTGTGCATCTTAGTGATAATCGTCATTATGTCAGACTTGAGGACAGATTTTTGTAAATTACATTCTTTCAAACCATCATTACTGTATATTATTATTATACAAAACCATCCAGCATTCTTGATAATGTACATATTATGTTGTTGCACCTTCATCCTTGCCATATCTAAACTCTTATAGCGTAGCCTAACCTATGTTGCCCCAGTGTTGTTTACTACACCAGGATTATAACAGTGGACCCCAAGGATCTGTGATGTGCAGCCTACCATTCGTGGGTTTTTGATTTGAATGCACATCTCATGATGTCTACAGACAAGCTTTTGTTTGGAAGATTCTTACTTTAGAATCTATGAGTGTTAAAAAAGAATGAAGGGAGTGCAGTAGATAATACCCTATTTTTGCCCTACATTATGAAGACGATATCTTCACCTGTTTTGAGAATGAGTTCAGGGAGTGGGTGAGTTTGTTCTTTTTATTGAGGACCTACATATGATATAAATACATGTATAACATAACATCATGTTGTTTTTGTTAGACAACTATTCTCATATTGTTTTGTTGCTTTACCTATACTATAAATACTTGGCTGTTGTTGGATCGAAGCTTCCCAGGTTTATATCGTATGTGTTTTTATTTCTCTGTACTTGTTTTTAGTTATATGTACCTGTTTTTGTACAATTTTTGAGCTACATTATTTCACAGAATCTATTAGTCTCCAAATTTTTTAGCACCAGTTTAGCCTGAGCTAACTTAACGTTAATGGTCACAAACAGAATTGAATTCAGTTCCAGTATTGTACATGTTTTTATCTCTTGCTGTTTTTGTTTGTTTGTTTGTTTGTTGTTAAGTGTACAGTGTTATTATAGCTTGCCTCAGAGCAGTTTAATCAATAAATCTGTAAGTGTTATTGAACCTGTCTCCCGTCCAGAATGTTCAGATCCTGTTCATAGTCCAGAAGAGATTGTTCTTTTTTTTAAAAAAGTTTTGGAGGACTTGATACACAGAATGGCTCGCCAAGAGACAAAATTTTGATATAATATTACTTTGTGAATCATGTACATGTATGTATTTATAAGATTTTTAGAACAGTAAGTGATTTGTGATTCAAAATAGCTTCACTCTCGTTTCTGTCTTAAAAGAATAAAAATGGAAGGAGGGATGGAGACAGCTGCAATGATGAAGGAATATGGAGCATATACATACTCAGCATGAGAAAACATTTTGATTCGTATATGCCAGCAACCAAAATAACAATATAACATCACATTATAAAGCATTAGAGAGAGGAAGATGAATCAGAAGGGTTTCAAAGATTAATTATCAGTGATTTTAGGGGCAGATTTCAATCATTATAATTAATTTTCTCAATAAGGTATATTAATCTTTCAATGTTATCAGTTTAATATATTAATATATGTTTCAGTTTACTTGTGTCAGAAATATGAGAAATGCTGAGTTAGTGTGGCACTGTTTTTTTCCCTCTCTCATACAAGATGCAGCCAGATTTCAGGCATAGGCATGACAAGCAAACATAGTACACATATGTATTATGACACCACACTGTAACATGTAGAAATATAATTAAATTGCACATTTACCAGGAAATGACATTAATCTTTCTAACGCTATATCAAGCATTGTTATAATAAAGAAGGAAAGTGATATGAGCATTGAATCTCTTTCACCAAGACGGCTGTGACGGTCGATGTACTTCTTCAGATATGAATTATTTATTGTCTTATGTTTTACACACTGTGCTTCATCATCTACTTAGATCTGGTATCATAATATATTTACAGAAGAATATCAGAATTTTCAGATATGTTTTATCACAAAAGCTATGTTTTGTTGATTGTTTCTTGTGATATTGTTGTATTCTAGATATAATCTAATTTGTTATTGGTTGGGCTTACTTTTTCCTTTTTGCCATAGTTCATACACAATAAACTGTAGAGAGATGGAAACTGAAACATATAGGTTGTCCTTCGTATACAATTCAAGTAATCATTGTTAATGCAGTTATATTGTGAGCATATCTTACTTCAAATATATATATCAAACACTGATACAAAGTGCTGGGACCAGATTTGAAAAAAGAAATTAGATGTGACCTGCTTCTTGATTCTGCAAAGTGACTGATAAGTAACCGCATCTCCTACATTTTTACAATGCTAATATTCGGGAAAATAGTAGTCTATGTTGGCAAGTGACTGTTTCCGAAGTTTTGCGCCCATGTAATGCTGGAAGTTCTGCTTCAGTAGAATCAAGTTTTTTTTAGAACCAGCTTGTGCAGAAGTAAGAATAATATCATGATTCATAGCTGTTTCACACAGAAGCAGGATCAGTTTTAACTGTTTCATGTCAGGGATATCAGTAGGAAAAAGCAGGAAACATTTCATTCACTTTTGGTCCACATTATTTCCTTGCAATAAGATGTAAAAATTGGAATCTTTACTGTAAAAGAAGAAAATCTGTGACCAACCCCAAAAATAGATGCCATTCAGAAAGCATATTTCTCACTAAAGTTTGACATCCCTACAATATTTTTTTTGGTTTTCTATTGTTTTCAGTTGTAGTGAATAACTGTCATCTCCACTATTTTTATCCATTGAGATGTCATTATTTAATATAAATTGCTGTCAGTATGACCTTGAAAATAAGTGCGAAATGTCAGAGACACAACTTTTCCTCAACAGCAAATTATAATAGAGCATGATCTGGTAGTTTCATGATCTTTTATAAAGTATCACTGTAGAAATCTCTCATGTGTCTGATGACATTGATGGCCCTTGGTCAAGAACCATTCAATAAGAAAGTGCAGAAATGATCTGAGAATCTGATGTGGATTTGTGCCCCGTAATTTCATTTCTGTGCAAGGTCAAAGAATTGGGGGGTTTGCATTGAGATTTAGAGGTGAGTTTGAAGTCCACCTCATGGTCTTCAGGAATTTGAATTGTTCAACTGGTAGATCTTGACCCAATAATGCATAGAATGTCATGTTGTGAAATCCACAATTTTGGATTTCTGTACAAGGAGACTCATTATATGAATATTGTTCGTATCTTTTAATGTGTTGGGTTTTTTTTGTACCCAGTGTTATTCAAGAATCATCCAAGTTTTCCTCATGTTTTCAAAGTCATTGTAAATGTATTTTGTAGAAAGAGAATTTTTACATATCTATTTGCTAAAATATAAAGTGTGTCAATTTGTGGAGTTCCAGGCTGTTTAAATTTGTCATGTTTGTACCCAAGGAACAGTTCGATCATCCAGATTTACTCCTTCATTATGTAGTCATTTGTTAATGTATTAGGGATAACCTGGGAATGGCCTCATCATTTGTCTTGCGCTCAGGGCAAGTGAGTCGGAAGTTGTGCCGGGCGATTTCAAACAACGGCCATTTTTAACTACTTTCCGATTCACATACTAAATAATTTTGCTTTTCACAAACCGAAAATTTAACCTTTTTTAACCTGAAACAAAAAAAGATGTGGCATCTGAGTCAGAAAATAGTTAAAAATGGCCATAGCTCGAGATTGCCTGGGGCAACTTCCGACTCATTTGCCCTGGGCGCAAGACATTTGACACTTTCATCCATGTTACCTGTTGCATAATTTGTCCTGGTTTTCTATTGTTTATGAGAAGATTCCATTCCATTGTTTCCATGCACAAAAGCCCATTTTTGCTGTGTTTTATTAGTATAATGTATGCATATGTACCTATATCTAAATTTTGAATTATTATGAATGACAGTCGTGAAAATTTTTGAAATGAATAGGAATGACTGGGGAGAGGCAAATGATGTGGATACCTTTTTTATGCCCAGAGCTACTTGGAGAAAGCGGATTTTTCCAATGTTGTCATAAAATCTATGACCTTACATTTGCTGAAGTTATTTATTTACTAAAGTTTCACACATCAAATGGAATCATGTGTGTTACACATTTCAAAATTCAGTCTCTGCGAGGAACATCATGTACTGGTATGCTGTCTTTCTGATTTGTTGAGTAATTTACCAAAGAGACTTAAATCCTGTGAAAATGAGAACCTTTTTGTGTTGATCTTTTTCTTGCGTATGTATTTTAATTGAGATTAAATTAAAAATAAGAGTAACATCTCAGATTTTCTCTGGAATACTTTTAAAAATAGTGTTTGAAATGGTCCATATCTCTTCGCAAAAAAAAAAAAAAAGGCATAGTCAAGTGATATTCTACTTTAGACCATAAACAATGCCGCAAGATCTTTTTAACGTTACACTTTTTAACCGAACTGCTAGCTATTCCATGGGATTCATGAGATAGGACCTCGATTTTTTCACTACCCCATAGTCCATAATTCTACATTGACAAAACATTCTCATTGTGAAATTTGGTGACGTGATGAATGACGTCATCACAAGACCTCACTTAAAATGTGACAGCCACATTCTGTTTTATTGAAATGCAGAAAAAAAAAATCAAATCCAAAGACGACATATTTTCACTATAAAAAACCGAATGCAACTTTTGAGTGTACCGCTGATAAATGTACTATGAGCATGAATGAGATGATTTTTCCTACATATATGTGTCCCGTATTATGTGTAATACACTATTTTATTGAAGCTACAACAATATAAAATCATTATTGTCAGTAATTAAAATTACTATGGCATATCCTGATGACAAATCCATTGTGTTACTTTTCTGTATTATATCTGAGACGCGACACAATGAAATCAGGCGCTCGTAACTGAGGCGACCGGAGAAACTGCGTGTTGTTCAACAGTGAACCCAAACTGTTTTAAGTAATCAGATTCAAGTTTTCAGTGAGAAAACTGCAGTTTTCGATTATAACCCCCAGTCTTTCAATATAGATGAAATTAAACTTTGGACATATTTTATTATGGTTCTTTCTCTGAGAATAGGCAGCACAAGACAGGTGGCATATTATTTAAAAATATAAACATAGTAAGCATTATCATTATTTGCTTATCCTAAAGTAAACACTCAAGAGCAAATTTTAGCAAAAGATGGGGATATCTTTATTTTGAGGTACAAAAAAATTATTCAAGAACTTGTTTCATGGATGGACATTTCAAAACATTATGCAGTGTAGGAGGCAGTTCAATTTATGCTAATTACCTCTGTCTCCCTTAGGGAGATCTGTCTGTTACAACAGAAAGATGCAAAGCTATACACTTTACGAAAGAAAATGACAGTACGCCTGACCAGCTTCCAACTTTCTTGCCACAGAGTGCAAAAAATTCAGTAACATTATAAATATCAGTATCACAGTTGTGAGTGACAGAAAATTCAAAATGATTTTACAGTATTGATAAAATGAGAATACATTGCTCAAATAAAAAATACACTGTGATTAGGTATACAGTACTTCATTCCTTACAAGAAGTAATATACATCACACCAACGGAAAGACACCTAAGCCCTTCAGGCTAAAAATAAAGATACTCTGTGACAGAATAATAATTTACTAAAACTTAGGAGGAAAATACATAATATTGTGCCATATGGAATAAAAGGGCAGGAAGAACCAAATTTGAGCAAAATGGTTGAGATCGTAGAATGTCCACTTTCTATCTTGATCAGTTTTTATTTAGATCTAACCCCTGTTGTTTTCCACATCATAAGACTTCCAGGGGCCAGCTTTCCTTTTACATGACTGCATCCGACGATGACTTGCATGTTCATTCATGTGAAAGTTTCCACCTATGCATGATGGATACACTATCTTTGACTGAGCTAAAATATTTACTTTGGATTATACGAATAAACTTATCTTTAGTATTCTACAAAAATAAATTCCTGAATGCTTTCTATATACTTGATACATAATGCATATCTCCAGTGAAAGCACTTATAATTGTGACCATTTCTTTGCAAACATGGCTAGCTTAGGCACTAAAACTAGCTTAGAGACCATATAAAATTCTTTGACAATTCTCGAGTTTCAGCTCCCATTTTGTACAACAATTTCCACTCTCAAGTACAGCTATACAGTACAATATTTCCTACATCATATCTCCAGAAATCTGTATGTCCCAGCCACTGCATGAAGGCACCACAATTTCAAGATGACATCTAAGACTGTTATATAAAAACTGATTCAACCTCAGGATTTGGCCACTCCATAAACTCTTGAAAACTGTGTTCCCTGATGTGCTTTCTTTCCTGGTCTGGATCTCTGGGGAGATCTGGGTTTGGACTGGAGAAAAAATGATGGCACCAAGTGAAGGACAAAACAGCTTTCATTTCAGACAAAATGACTTATTTATTACCACTATCCCCCCTCCCCCTCTTTGAAAAGAACATTTTATATTATTCATAAGGAATGGTAGTGATTAAGACTAAACTGCATAACACATTTGTCTTTCTCAAGGAGACCAGCAATGGTGAGGAGTAAAGTACAAAAACTTGTGACTGTGAAGTTCAGTTTACACACATTAAAAAAAAACATGAGACAACAAAATTATTCCTCCAGGATTATACACTTTATACAGACACTTGTTAGAGAATTAAAGAGAACAATCTGAATCCTTTTTTTTTTTTCCAATTCACCATAGGATGGAATACAAAATTATCAAAGAAGAACCAAAACCTATCCCTGATATATATTTTGCTACATAAATATGTCTGTTTTACACCCTGAGGAACAAAAGATAATACAAAGATGGAAATCTTTGATCCACAGATCTATAATCTGTCCCACCCCTCTTCTGCTAAATAATTCCAACCTTCCTGCATCTGTATTTTGCAAATAGTTCCGTATCTCTCCATCTTTAATTTTAACTCACCATATGTAAGGAGCCAGGTTTGACTACATTGGGCTCATCATCCAGTTCGAAGTCATGATGGAACCTGTGACCGGTGGACGCCACTGTTTTGCTTGGACGGAAGTCTCTGGCCTTCACCCTTTTGTCATCAAATTTGCGTTCTGATAAACTGAGCACCACTTGTTTCATTACTGCCATCTCCTGCAAAAGGTGGAAGAAAACAGCTTGCTATTAGTTCCATACTAAACTGAATGTCACCATTCCAGTTTTAAATTTATATGAAACTCTAAAGGCACATTAATTGTAGCAAAGTCATATGAGTACACGAACTTACCAAACATGGTTAATAAACTATAAGTCTATAACAGCTGCTCTGAGTGGAAAATTCCCACAACAAGCTATCAAACATATGACATACATAACAATGATTTTATGAGTCACTCAAGAAGTCCATTGTTAACTCTCTGAATCTGAGCACCCCTCTTTCTGCCATTTTGATTGATTAAAAAAAACCCTGAATACTGAAAAAAAACCAAATGCACCATAAATGCAACAATAGTCGACTGGCTGGCACAGAACTCAGTCCACAGGACATGCTTACCTCCTTCTGATTCAATAATCGCTCCAAATCCAAGCTCATTTGATTGTGAGTCTTTGCTAGCTCTTCCCTCTCCTTTTCCACTTTTCTGTGGGTAAACAAAGGGATAGTTTAGAACATTCAAACTCATCAAGACGGACACATTATACCTTAGATATTTTTTCATTGCATCATTGAGGTATGTTTTAGTAAAATCAGCCACTTTGCAACAATGGGAAGGTAGAAATCAACTCTTAGTGAAGTTCTTTGCTTAGTTTATATTCTTTTCTATCTCATGAAATTTTTTTTTTGCCTATGGAGTGTCATTATCATTGCTATTGGAAATTGGGATGCTGAAAAATCCATACTTTCATTTACTGAAAAAAAAAAAATGTCAAGATCTAAAGCAGGATCTAAACCCAAAATGGTTACGCTATATGACACTAGATTTTCCACTTCATTTGCTCTGGACAATTTCACTATAATACAAAGCAGATTGGCATTTTTTGGAGGGGGGTCTAGTTTTCAATTTAATGTAAATTTTTTGTATCATCGTTTTCTACAACTGAGGAAAGTAAGAGTGAACAGCATCACAGCAACATCTTGCCAAAGTTCACATTTCCTCATGGCAACCCACTGCTCTTAAATATTATGCATCCTGCTATGCGGTACCAGTGTCTAGAAATCTCATGATTTTGCCTACCTATTGTGCTGAGTGACATGTCTCATCTATATGACAGAATTTGTCTATTTCCACAGATTGTTCACATGTTACTTTTTAAATGCCTTATAATAATGGTAACCCTAATTGTTCTTCAAATAGTACCACTTCTATTCTCAAATGTGAAATGTTGCTGTTTTTGTGCCATTTCTTCGATTTTTTTTAAAAGCAAACAAAAAATGGATATGCCCACTGCTGGTCCATCTGGTATATCCAGTCAACAATTTTTTCAAACTAAATTGCTTGTTACTGAAATTGACTGCTCTATTTAGATTTACTAGTACAATTTGAATTTACAACATTAAAATGACAGTGTCATTTTGATTAGTCCAAAAAATTTGTTACTATAAATTATGTCTTCTTGACAATCAGTTCTTCACCTCATACACACACAAAAAGAAAAGAAAATGCTCTTGCCTTTTTTTTTCTTATCTCCTCAAATTAGTATTTCTTGAGCATTTACCTTCAGTTTGTTAAATAACATGATTGGATTTCATGATCAAAACAAGAAGTGTCAGGCTGTTAAGCAACACATAGTGATCAATTTTGATATGGACTTAATAGGGTATGGCAGAGGCATGGTAAAAGGCTTGGCTAAAGCTGTAGGATCCAGGATCAATTGTATCTTACTTCAGATCCTCTTCCAGTACTTGTATAGTTGCTGACTGTTGCTGTATCTGCCCATCTCTGGCTCGGATAGACTGAATTAAGTAGCTGTAAGGCTGCTGGGATTGGTCCAGCAAACTGTTGGCTGACTCCACCTGACACAAGATATCAATATGTCATCATTCACTCCAACAAGCAAAATAAGTGATCTGTTTGCAAACGGTTTTTGGTGACAGTTTGCTGCAAATTAGATCAAGCTGTAATCATCATTTTTTTAATTCAAACAATCCTCCAAATGGTGACCATAAGATTTTATGCTGGGAAATAATTCATTCTGAAATAAGTGTACACCAAAGGTGTGCTCTGGCACTCTGTCAACAAAAATTGAAATGAAAGTGAAAGACAAGAAGTAAAACAGTATGAAACCACTACTGCCTGTGAATGTAACAACGATAAGGATAACTTCACCATGGGAAATACAAATAGTTTCCACCGCTGTAAGTAGTCCAAGAAACTATCCTTTCACCTACCTCTTTCACCAAAGAATTAATTTTATTTTTATATTCCTGCATCTCCTTCCTTAGGCTTGTATTGGTCTTCTCCAGTTGTAAAACTCTTCTTGCTAAATGAACACTGCAATGACAATGAAACAAGACAAGATTTAATGAGATAAAATCTTTATTGTCCTCAAAGAGAATTCTATTCACAGTTGATGAGACATATGTAATATATAGCTTATACACACATAGATGCGGACAAAAATGTCATGAATAGCAACAAAACATGATAACTGAAGGAACATTGCCTCAGCTGGATAAGTGTACCACTGATGGCAGAAATGAATTTCTATGATGATTATAATTAGTTCGCACATGCAAACAAATGTCCAGTTCTTTTTTAATATTTCAATCGACTATAAAGTGGGTGCAAATTTGTTATACTTAGATATATAGATGGAGGAATATCACCAAAAACACTGAAACGATCATAGGTATGAGTTTACAAAATACACTGAATCAACGACATATTCACAAAACCTTTAACATGTGAACTGACCTAGTAATTGCTATTCTTTTTAATTAGGGGTTAACTTGTGCACTTTGTTTTTTCAAATCCAGTCACACACTGTAGCAGGTCTTTGAAGAAGGCCTATATAGCCGTTTCTTCGTAAATGGTAGGTTTGTAACAAAATGCAATACACTGAGCATTACATGACTGCTTGTTACATGAACTCTGAACAGGCCTTAACAGTAGTCAAAAAGTAATCAGTGATTCAAAAAGTAATATTAAACACAATGACTGCAAATCATCTTCCTTTATTTAACAAATGGACACAACTTGATATTTATTATAGTTTTTGGACATGGAGGTGAGGAACATCCGCATTTTATTCTAAGTTGATTGTTATGATGAACTGAAGGCCCAGAATATTTTTGAAAATGTTTGATTTGATATATGTAAAGATAAGATGATGTTAATGATGGGAAGAAAAGCAAACTACAAAACCTACCTTTGCTGCATTCGCCGCTTTGTTGTACTGGCAACATTGGCTCCATATCCGTAAGAAAACAACACCTTCTCTGCATCTTTTTCATCTTCCACTGTTTAAAAACGTGTATTGAAAATTAAAATATATAAGCCAAAAAAAAACAAAAAAAAACCAATGGGAATTTGGTTTATAGACCTACACTTCATCAAGTAATCAAGAACATTAAAGAATATCAAGATCACAATTTCATAATTTCATCAGCAATTTTTTTTTCACTCTTTCACTGAAAACATTCTGAAATTATCCAAATACTGCGTGACAAAAATAATACAGCTCCAATGTATGAATCTTTCAGCAAACGGTTCACACTTTATCACAAAATGCTGATGGATTGTGATTCCAGGGAAAGCACAGGTTTAACATATTTTGAATCATCACCTGTTGAACAAATTTGTAATGTAGACTGTTGCACAATGTTTTTTGATTTAAATGGATCCTCCATTATATTATTAATTCTTTCACAGCTTCCAGCAATTCCAAACTTCTTTTTCAATCTCAGTATGTATTGTTAATATGCGACAAAATGATACAGTTTCTCATTAAGACTGTTACTTCGAATTCTTGGACTCTACTTGCCCGTACAATCTACAGTATCCAAGATACAATCAAAGTAAATTTCTTTCATGTGTAGTCTAAACATATTCTGGGGCATATGTACAGCACAAGCTGACATTGAAAGAACAGTTTTGAGAAGATAAGTATGGAGCAAATGAGATCTAGATATGATCTGGAATTATTTTACTAAAAGCCTGAATTACTGGAAAATACAGGACATATTTAATAACATGAGATTCTTAGAACCACCAAAAAAAGAGGGCTCATATCTGTCACAGATCTGCCACATGAGGAAGATGTTATGACATGTTTAAGTACAATGTGAGAGTACAATCTAGTCTTACTCACCCTCAGCTGCCTGCATAATGACAGCATCCAAATCTTGCTCCAGTTTCTCATAGGCTTCCAATTTTGTATTCTTTTCTGACACTGTCGCTTCAAGCTCTACAACCCTTTTCTCCAGTGCTGTCTGCAAGGCGTAATATTCCTTGGTGAGCACCTGGAAAAATAGAAAATCACATAATGTAAATGTCTCATTTCAAACAGCTTGTTCCAGCTTTTTTTTACTACTTCTAGCTTTTCTGCAAGTTCACATCTGTTTCATACTTTTACCTGCTACTATGTTTTGACAAACACTAAACATTTTCAAAAAACAATATATATCATGTCGAGTCACCTAGACAACTATAACTGATCTCACAGATACAAAATAAATTTCATTAACCCCAGCATATTACATTCCACTCCTTTTTATCCTTCAGTTCAATCGCTTTCCTCACTTTGGTGACATAGACAAGGAAAAATGAAAACTAAACGTTCTCATCATTATCAAACAATGCAATCAATAATCTTGATCACAATGCTTCTATTATATTCACTCAGTGTTCAGAGGTACTAACCTTTGGACATGTCATGCAATTGAACAGTAACTGAATCAAGCAAGAACCTATGAACATGTACCTCAGTTTTCTTCTGCAATTTCTCAATTTCCATCTCTGCGCTACCTAAGTTTTTGACGGTTTCACCATGAACCATCTGGGATCTCTCTGCCTCAAACATTTTTATCTTTAATTCATTCTGGATCTCTGACACCCGACTTTCCTGGTTTGACTGAAGCTGGCGAAAACTGGCGAAGAGAAAAATATTGTGTAAGTGTAAATACTCTTTCACTTTTAAAGCACTGTAAATTTTCTATCATCAAGATGCTACAATAGATAAAACAAAATTTAAATTAACTAAGGGAAAATGCTTCTAAAGTGTCTTAAATAAAAATATTAATGCCATATTTGAAACATTCAGAATTTTGTATGCACATACCTATACTTTCACAAAAAATTGCAGAGAATTTTAAAAAATTATCTCTTTGAGGGATCAACTGACAAAAAAAAAATCCCCATTACATATCTGCAAATTGAACTCTTACCACCATTTACTGGGAATTCATGAGAACTGCAGTATTATGCAAACTTTCCTCACTTCCATAACATTTATGAATACTGTTGTATGTAAATCAGACAACTCACTCTGATAACAGCTGCTCATATTTTGCAGTTGTCTCACGTTCTGTCTCTAATGACCTGTCTCTCTCCGACACAGCCAAATCCCGTGCTTCTCGCAAATTCCTAAAAAGATCATAGGAATCAGTGTGATTGGGTGATGTCGAAAAAAGAATAACTAAAAGTCATACTACCTAATACAATAAAAAATCTTTGCAGTTTCACAGCCTGTCAGAAATTTCTAATGAAAAAAAAGAACTGACTACCTAGAAAGCACAGCAACATGGAAGTCCTATTTGGCTGATGAGGCTGTTTTACTTTAAACATCTCTTCCTGATTTAGTACAGCTACAATTCAAAAACAACAATAAACAAAAATACAAAACAAACAAAAGCAGAAGCACTAGAGACTGTCTCTTGAAGGAAATGTCTAACTTCTCTGATCTCACAATTATAACAAACCAAGATAAAGAGAGATGCTATGGAAGGCATTTACCAAAGATGCACAGTGGACATACTGTGTGGTAAAAGACAAACAGTATGGACAAAAGTAAATGCAAATATAACGGAAAACAAGTTATGGTAAAGGATTATTGTCAAATCTCTGCATGAAAGCACCAGATGATGATGATATTTACCTGTTTTCCCTTTCATACATCTCTCTAGTGGAAGTCCGAAGTCTGTCAATTTCACCATTGGTCCTGACTCTGATCTGTTCCAATTCCCCTTTCAGTTTGTTTTCATATTCCGACTTGTACTGGTCCCTTCAGTGACAGAAAGAACGTTTTGAAATATTTTACACAGTAACAAAATGAACAAAAAGTTATAAAACTAGAACCAGCCAGCTTTCCTACAGCTAGGAAGAACTTTCACATCACATATGTTTAAACTATACAGAAATACAGAAAGATGAAAGGTTCGTTCAGCCCTGGCATTGATAACTATCTGAAATTATATTATTATATAATACTAGAAGAGAACCCACGGCCTCTGTGGGAGATTTTTAAGATACACTTAAAGTGTATGGCAAGCATGTGCACCTCGATGCTGATATTTTGTTGATTAAACCGAATGTTACTCGAAGAAAATGTGTTTTGAACGTGTCATACTATCGAATGGACAATCTGGATCAAGTACCCTCACGAGTTTATTATTCACCCATTATCCCATTTTTAGAATATCGTCAAAGATAATAAGCTTTTTTCGAGTTTATGTAAGTAGAAACACAGATCCATATGCAACAATGTTGTGTGCCAAATTTCAGATGGATCCATTTAGCAATTTTTGAGTCCAGAAGCGTATTGTGGGTTTTCTTGCAATTTTATACTACAGATTACATATGTTACCAATATGTGCCCTTGAAAAAAACTTGCAAATTTACTCAAGTTCTGTGTGAAAAGAAACATTCTGTAAACAGCAGAGTATCAATCCGTCCTTCAGAACTTCTGTTGCTGTCACTGTATTTTTACTGTGCGATAAATCTTCATCCTGTTTTATGCTCGTTTATCAATGAGACGTACCTTGAAGCCACATATTTCTCATACATTTCCTCTCTAGCCAGTTTTGCATCATCCAATTGTCTTGATAGCTGCTGCAAACGTTCTTCTCCATAAGCCACCTTATTGGTAGCATCTGAGCATTGCCGAGTGAGGTACTCTTTGTCTTGTTTCAGTAATGCAATAGTCTGCTTGGTTGAGGACAGCTGTCAAGATGCAAAACAATTATACGATTCTATCCATAATCATATGATTCTATTGGGCCATACATCTGTATGTCCACACATATGACATTTTTGTATGGTTCTTTAATTTTACAAAATCTGTGCTGAAAACAATAAAAGAACTATAAAAATTACTAGGAGTCACGATCAGAAAAGCAGTGGGAAAGGTTACAGAACAGATAAAACAATTCATTCAAATGCTCACCAGGAGTTTTATTCATGTAATGACAACTATCAAACAAAATGATGCGCATGACTATGAAGGGACATTACTTTTATAATGTAAAAAAAATATACTGATGATTTCCAGAATGAGTTCCTTTGTTTTTCATCAAGAACAAATATTTTACTGTTCATTCCATTTAACTGAAAACATGACATAAACAACAACTGTTCATCATAAATAAATGAATGGCGAGTAGATTTTGAGGGGCAGGTAGGATTATTCTCGGATCTCAACGTCTAGGGCCTTACATCTCTACTCAGGTCATCTCTCTCCTTCTGCAGATTGGCAAGTGAAGCCTCCAGTGTCATCAATTGACGAGTTGCTTCCAGCTGATCATGCTCAAAGTTGTCTCTTTCACTGGCAGGACCAAATGTCAAAAAAACAACAAAAAAACATTTACCAAAAACTGTCCATCCATTCTACTACAAGAACTGTCACCAACTGGTCTGCTTCCATTAATTATTTGCACTAAAGACTGTGAGTTTATGATATCATGAACTCTTTATAGGATCCATTTGTGTTTTGTGCTAGATTTAGTCATAGATTTAGTCAAGATAGTAAAATAACACTAAGAGGCAGACCACATCAAAAGACAAGACTTTGAGATATTTCTTTTAAAAAAATGAATTTGAAATTCGACAACAGAAATATTATCTGAAGACAGCAGCTGCTGTACTAGTTCCTGTGTATTTGATTGTCACAATGCATGTAAGTTTGGAATGGAGGCATGCATTTTTTTATGAACATTGTAAATGATAGCATTTGGAAATTCCTAATGACGTGAGGTAAAATAAAATTTGTATTTGTTATTCCACTATTTATTTTCAGAATGGAATAACATTTAATGAAATACATTTTTTTTTATCAAGCAACTGTTAGTTATGCCCTCACCAAAGATGCCAATTCTTTTCCTCAACGCAAAGCTGTGACCAAAGGTAATGGTGATTCTTTATCAATCCTTGAGTGAGAATTTATCAGTGTGTTGTTAGGATGTAAAATTTGACACTTATTCTGCCAAATCTATGATCATCTTACCTCTTCACTTTGTCATAATTTTCCACCCTGTAATCATCTGATTTAACCTTGGTAGCTGTTTCAGCAAAATCTGTGGTCAGTTTCTGATACCGAACCCGCAGTTCTCCATGTGCCTGGCGTTCTTCTTCATATTTCTGTAATAAGAATTAAATGTTGCACAAAGTCATGGCAAGAACAGTCAGTTAACGTCTTCATTAGTCTAATGCTGAAGCAATTCCCTGGGCAAATTAAGTATGAGAAGTGATAAAAATCTGACCAGAATAGGTTTAAATACGTGAGAAAGAGAAAGAGATGAGTATCACGGCAATGAATACAAGATGAATTCTGGATCTTTGGTTTGTTACGATGAAGACAGCTTGATAAGTAGACAGGCTGAATTGCTGCAAGAGACTGACTACATGGATTGAAGACTGGATTGCAAACTATCCCAAAATGCAAGGTCTTTTCTATGAAAATATATTAAAAGTTACTCTTTCTTTCTCTCTATCCTGCTTGTTCTTGTTATGCCCATAAATGCACATCGACAATCCATATATTGCACCAATTGTTCACAACATATAGCCCTCTATCAATTGATGATAAATAACATTCATCATAACAACATAAATAATGTGGGCTTAAGAATGAGTCCAATCACTTATTCTTTAAATGCTTTCACTTGCACACAATCGTTTCCAAAAATTTTACCTTCTGAGTATCCAGCAAATTCCTTGACAGTCCAGAGATCTCTTCCTCCAAAGTTTTGTTCTGCACTCTCAATTGAGAAGCCTCTGTTTGTAGTGGCTTCATAGCCTCAAATAAACGCATCTGAAATATACACTTTTCTTATAAACATATGGACTACACTTTAATCTATCTAAATAAACAATCTGTGGACAATTAATTCTTAAAACAATAACAGGTTTATAAAGAATATCCCATGATAAAGTACATTCACCATATAGTTTTCACATGAATGATGAAGTTTATTCACATGGATTGAAATGACATTAGGATCATATGTACTACTATGTAGCATTTTTTATAAAACACCTCACCGACACATAATCCCTCAAGGATAATTCCTCCTCTGGTAAGCCTCGCAGCTGAAAGAAACGTTCTTCTGACATATTGAGATCTTTGAGTGATCGTCGAACATCTCCTGCTTTCTCTTGAAGTCTCTCATTTGCTCCTTCCAACTGCTGCTGCCGTGCACGTACAGCCTCCAGTTCCCGCTTGATCAGATCTTGTCGCTTACGAGCTTCCTCAGACTGGATCTGGAGTTCTGACTCAAGGCGAGCCTTTAAGTTAAATGAAGAATTTTTAAAAAAATATATCTTCACATATACTAATGAAGATTGACAAAACTTTGGTAGAATGAAAAACAGAGACATGAAAAAAAGTGCACAAAAAGAATTCATATTAATTATTCTTTTATCTAACATGCACAATATGAGACACATTTTCAGCTGCATGAATAACACTCTCTCCAATCATAAAATTGCAGATACTCTAAACATATATGGTACACTGTACACAGATATATGATGTAAACAGCTAGTAGTGGTATTGATGTATATAACAATGCAATATGGCATGCTCAGAAAAAAACCCACAGGATTTGAATTCCTACTAATGCCAGCTCAAGGGGTTTCTTAATCAACCAGAAATAGGGCTATTATCATCATTACATGTGCAGATGTGCTTGTTCTTTAATACTCACTGATCAAGCATTTGATCTAAATCTCTCATTATTATGAAGTAGCAGAACAATGATGACGAATCTGGAATTCCTCTAAAACTTTTTATGTATTGGACCATTTGCCAAATTCTATGTCATTAACTGAAACCTCTGGCAAAGTATTAATTTTCATCTTTTAAATTTCAAACTCTGCATGTGTATAGTAAAATGGATAAGAAATCAGCATGAGCTGTTTTGTAGGACGCGTTGGTCTCTTTATCTTGTAAATGAGTTAACTGCACAAAATTTCATGTTTTTTAAGGAAAAACTCAAGAGTCGTTCCAAGCAGACTGTTTTTAAGGTTAAACCAACTCCAATAAACATGGCTCTTAAGTCACAATTTTCTTTAGAGACATTGAGAATATAGTGAATTTTCATAAAATGGAAGTTATGAAGTTTCCAGCATTTTTTGACTTGAATGACTTGAGTCACTTGTATGTCCACCGTGTCGTCATTTGCGTCGTACTCATAAAAAATCAATTTTATCCTTTAAAACCAAGGTCATTAGCAATCTTGCCAATTAGAACGATAGATCAACTAGAGATAAGTGATGAAAAGTGAAATTGATCGGTGCTTCGATGAATTTCATCGGTTTCTATTTTTAGTCACAAATCGTCATCATTTTATTGACTACAAGAAATTGTGCTCATTCCTAGTTTTTAATAAACGGCTCAACTTTGACCACCAGAAATGACTATTGATTCCTTAGATCCGTTTCCACTTTCGTCAAAGACGGCATAGCCGACAGACCAAGGCGTAAGGTGTGTGTCTCGTCAACTGTTGTTGTCATGTTACATACAAGTCTTCTGGTTTTAATGTGATGTACAAGGCATTTTTTTTTTTTTTTAACCTTTTACAGTTTGTAACACATTCCCTCTACTATGTTATGGTTTAATCGGAAGTACTTCCAATAAGTGTGATGCTGGCATGTCTTTGTTTACGTTTTTGTGGATCTAGGGATTGTTATGATGCAAAATCATGACACGGCGAGTGTCGTCAAGTTATGTACAAGACAAATGTTATGTACCAGTCTTAGAATTTCATTTTTAATGGGAATCAGAAACGTTTTCATTACGTTTGTTTTACTTTTTCTGAAAATTTGGATGTGAATTGAACTTGAAAATCATTTTCTGTTCTTATAAATGTGTTAGGAGTGATAATGGAAGAAAAAAACATACATGTGACATGCCAGTGCCCTCATTTGATGATGTCACAGACAAAATTCAAGATACAATTATTATAATATAAACCCTGATACCCCCTTAATAGTTATATTTAGATCTAGGAGTTGTGTAATGGTTTAGTACAGTTCTCAAACTGTTTTGACATGACAGTCTTGATTCAAATCCTAGGTCCAGCTGTAACCAAGAATCAAGAAAGGATAAATTGACTTGTACGTAACGGTGATGACACAAATCAATAAAAAATAACAACAATAGTGAAGAAACATTTATTTTTCTTTTGATGCACTAAGTAGCAATACTTATGTTTTTGCTAAAATAAAGGAAATCGATGCTACAAAATTTACTTTTCAACAAAATATTATAGATTTCTGTCATCACTGTTATGTACAAGTCAAATTTTGAGTTTTATTAAAAAGAATTTATACTGTACAGTTGCATTTTTCATCGATTCTTCTGATGTGTTAAATGCTATGAATTTCTACAATGTGAGACACTTTTCTGATGTTCATTTATGTTTCACTGCAATGTTTTTAATTATTTCTGTAATGACTTGTACATAACTATAATGACATAAATTTGTTGAATGGTAATGTTTTATGTTGTCACTGTTATGTACAAGACAAAGTCTCCCTATAACTAGATCTACATGATATGTAAAACAATTTTCGTTGTTGAGAATGTATTAGTTCCCCTTTCTTTCAAATTTGAATTTTGGAGCTCATAACTTTTGATTTTATTATGGTATTACTATAATGGTAACATTTGCTGTCATTTTTATGTACAAGTCAAGTTTTGATTTCTTTTACGATTTTCAACCATATACTTGCATTTTTCATAATTCCTCTGTAGTGTTATATGCTTCACAAAATGCTATGACTTTCTATAATGTAAAATTCTTCCTTTGGTGTTCTTTTTGTTTCACTGTAATGTTTTTAATTGCTGTCATTTTTTTACTAACAATAATGACATAAAAATGTTGAATATTTTATATATATTTATTACCCCGTTTTTTTGCTTTTATGTTTTATGCATAATATTAGAATTAATAAAATGCTTGATATAATAAAGAAAAGTTTTTAATTTTTCATCTGCTGTTGGTGATATTTGTTGATCTATGTCATCACTGTTATGTACAAGACAATGTCTCATGTTCATTTTAATTTTTCATCTGCTGTTGTTGATATTTGTTGATCTATGTCATCACCGTTATGTACAAGACAACGTCTCATGTTTGTAATTTACGCAGAACAATATCTTTACAACCAAGAATCTTGCAGGTCTTGCACTTGGTGAAACTATGCAGGTGACAGTAGTGCTCATATGTACCAAAAATGAATTTGGTGACATACGAATTTAGCACCTCTGTGATCCTATCTTAAGTCCCACACTATGGCAAAAGGGCATTGAAGTATTGCATAAGTCACTGATGACATTTTCTTTTTCAATTTCCACATAATATTTATATTTATGATATGCTCTCACAACTAGATTGAACTATATTCCCTCACTATTTATGACACAGACCTTGATCTAAAGATTATAGTAAAAAAAAAGTAAGAGAGCAACTCAGTAGTGAGTAGGCCAAGATCGTCAAATCTACCTGTAAAATTTGCTTCTGGTGAGTAACATCATGTAGTTTCTCTTCCAGCTCTTCAACTTGTTGTAGGTGTTCTGCTTTCATATTCTCCAATGCAAGGTTTTTCTGTGAAACTTCAATTTTGAGTAACTGCATGTCGTGTAGCATTTGCTTGCGTTCGATCAGTTGTTTCGTGATGTGTCTTTTCTTGTTTCGATTTTCGACTTCGCTGTGATCTGGAGACATCGTAATATCTGTTGGAATGCTGGTTTCGAGGCTGAAATCCTCCGACTCCACCTCTTCAAATGTCTTCGAAAGATCTTTCGCAGCCATTTCTCAGGCTTTGTTGGCTCCCCTTCCCGGGGGCGAAATTTCACGAGATGAGTTGGGTTGAACTGTTTTGAACTAAATTCAATGGCCGACAAGTTCGGGCGTTCATCCGGGGATCTGTTACCCTGCAGGGGGTACTTCATTGGTTTTTCCTGGCTGAATGATTCATTATTACTAATCATGTATTGTATTATTCCCAAGCCTAGCATATTAGGACAATAAATATTCTGAAATATGTAATATACATTCTTAGCAAATTTCCAGCCTTTTATTGATAAATAATAAATATACAAGATGTGAGAGAAACAAAAGAGAAGGAACATTCCATTGCAATTCCCATTTAAAAATATTCATTGGTGGTATCATTAAATGTACGGAACAAATCCTTTGTAGTATAATTTGGCAATCTTTTCGGCAAATGTCATGACTGCAGTAAAATCTTAAATTTTATCTGTTTTAACTGACACATGCTGTTGAATTTATTTGGCAAAGATCAATGACTTAGGTGAATTGTTTTTCTCTACATATCGTAGCAACCTAACAACAATGGTCATCATTATGTATACTAGTCTGGGATTCGCTGTTTATTTTAGCTGTAGCCAATCAATGAAGGTTTTAAAAAATTACTGCAAATGAACGGGACTGCATTCGAGACAACGACATGAGGTTTCTTTATGAAACGAAATAAGCCGTGGAAACGTTGGGCGAGCAGACAATTATTGTTATAAAGTGGATTATATGTGAGCCAATTCAGATTGTTCAGAAGGTGATATTTGTTTCTTGTTACAATTTCTGTGAATATTTTGAGGTTTCAATATTAACTTTATGGCAACTAAAGCTGAAACAGCGCCAAGATGGAGATCTAGCTAGTCAAACTAGAGGTCTTTGAACTGATCCAGGATTCCAGGTTTAGAGACCTGCTCGTGACTCATCGAGACTAACAGGATTAAAACCATGACTGCTCAATCGCTAAATAGGCCGACGCTACCCTTTAAGTGTGGTCCCGGTCTGTTTTTACTACGGAAGTCGCGAAAATGGCACATCGATTACTGCATGATTATCTTGCTAATTTAAGTCCAGGCTCTTGCTATTCAGACCCGGGTCCCCACAGAATATTTTTGCTATACGAACCCAGGGTACTTTTAGACCCCCCCCCCTCCACGTGGACATATCCTCGACATTCCAGGAGAGACATCTCTTCTCTCTCTTTCCTTGCTCCTCTCCTCTGTCCCGCTTTCTTTCCACTCTTCCTCTTCATGTGTAAATGTATCTTACCGTGTTTGACACTCACACAATATAGCCATAATCGTGGTCACGTGTCATTAAACCCCATCACAACAACAACGTGGACCCGGACGTTCCTATCTGGACCTGACGTTTTAGTGTTACATTGCTATTATGCTGCCCGGGTCTGTTTAGTGTCCATTTGCTATCCGGACCCTGGCTTACTATCTGGTCATGTGTTTTCTAATTACTGACTTGCTATTGGGATACATGCTTTCTAAATATATTGGCTTGCTACCCAGACTCAAGTAATGGATCTAGTACTAGGTAGCTCTATCGGCTTACTATACCGACAGGGTGTCCCTTCAGTACTGTTTTTTACTAATGGGACATGGGTCGTCTTGGTGCATGAATAATAGATCTTATAGAACGGTATAATTATTAAATGCTTGCTTAAGACAGTGGCTCTTTGTCTCATTATAAATCTATCAATTACACTGTATTATATATCTAAGTCATCTTTAGAAAAAAAAAAAGCCCAGGTCTGTATAGCAAAAATATTCTATGGGGACCCGGGTCAGTTCTAAAAATAGCCCCAGATCCATGGTCCGGGTCCACAAAGGGTGTTCTAAAATAGTCTGAGTCCGTATAGCAAAAATACTCTATGGGGACCCAGGTCCGTATAGCCACTTCGTTAAGTCTATTAGAATGTACCCCTAACACCCTAACCTAACCTAAACCTAACCCTAAAGTAAAGAGCACAACACCAATAAATAATCAACAAAAAAAAGTTTATTTGCTGCTTGAAACACTCAGACAACATCAACAGAGTCATAATTGTATTGACAGTAATTAATCTACATCCCTGGAATAGTAATCGATATGGGCCATTTTCGCGACTTCTGTTGTAGAAACAGACTGGGGCCACACTTAGAGGGTACTGCCAATAGGCCTATAGCATTATGAAAAGTTAACAAACAATCTTTAAGTGGTTATGGCAAGGGAGAAGGTCCTTAACAAGCTACCAACGCTTATCAAACAAGCTCTAGCCTTTCAGTTATTTAACTTAGATCTAGTTACAGTGGAACCCCGATAACACGCTCACCCTTGGGACCAAACTCGAACGATCATGTTATCAGGGTGAGCGTGTTATCAAGATCAACCATTTTTCTTG
>JBCEWB010284513.1:2365-22646 GCA_039654565.1 Peronia peronii
TTTTTTTTTTGGAAGGGTTGAGAAAAAAAAGCAGAACAATTTTCCCCCCCCCCCCCCCCCCCAGTATTCTTAGTAGACTGACAGATATGCAAGAAGGCCACGTGCATGTATGTCTATCTATCTGTCTGTCTGTCTGTCTATCTGCATGCATATTTGTATGTACGGATGGATGGATGGATGGATGGATAGGTAATTGTATGTCTCATTATGTGTGCTTGTGTGTGTGCGTGGGTGTGTGTCCCCTGTGTCTAACTATGCATAATTATAATTATAGGTGGACAGAAGGATGTAGGCCTACATCATATTATTATAGGATAACAATTATGTGCATTGACACAGACATGGTTTTCCCAGACACTGCAAATAATGTTGTCTGTTCCTATGTGAAAGCCGAGTTTCTTCAACTTTATTCATGTAGCTATGAATAGCTAGCGTTTATTAGAATGTATTAAGATTCTACAGATGTTAGAAACAACCCTAAAGAAAAACTTCGTGGAGTGATATAATTATGACGCATTCAGCTCTACCTTCTCTTTCTTCTTTTCCTTTAATTTCTGTTCTCAACGAGGCTATGTTCCGGTTATTTTACGTAGATTAATATTGGCAAAACTTATGTTGATGTAACCTGGAATATCCCCTTTTACAAAGGCGAAAACTAGATTGAAGTCTTCTCAGACGACCACTGCACAATAGCAAGAACTCGATGAGGACGGTTGTATTTCCAAGAGGAGATTTTTTTGACCAGTCTTATTATGTGTATTTCATTCTGCCAGGCACGAGAGGTGCTTTGAACAAGCAGTGTAAAGAAGAAAAAAAAATCACTTTATTTCATGTCATTCGAAAGACTGATCATTAAAAAATTTGATAAAGCTACGACAACAAGAAGAAAACATTTTTAAACATTTTCTTGACATCATAATTTATAAATTAAAAAAAAAAAATTCATTATGTAGGTTTCAAGGAAAGGCTGCAGATGTGTGTGTTCTTTTTTTTTCTCTCTTTCTTTCTTTGCTGTGCTTGTTCAACATTCCTTGCATCTGGCAAAGGGAATTAGCAGAACTGATTACAACATTCTCCTATTCTGTGATAACATTTATTTTCAATCCATCACCCTTTCCTAATTTGGAAAACCACGTTTTCTCAACCTTAGTTCCCCACCTTACTACCGCGTGTAGACCCTGTACCTTGTCTCATATGCACGTTTAGAATTACAGTCACGCTGCACAGTCTTTTAAAGCAAACAGATAAATGGAGATAGACCTAAAAATACACTTTTAGCGATCCGATTCAAGGAGGTAGACTAGAGCTGACGATCGAGCACTCATAGAGCAGCATTCAGTTGTAACGAAAATGCACTTTTCTATGTCCTCTGGTCTTTTCTTTGACCTACTGGTGTTTGACATTACTGGTATATTTGTTTCTATGCAATTGTCTCATCCATACACTTACCTTCTTGGAGACATGAAGAACTTCGACATAGACAAAATGTTAGTCTTAGAACGTCTTAAGAAGCAAGATCGCTGAATACTTCAAGAGCGGCTTTTGAGATGATCTAAGGCAAGATGCCTTTGAGAGATGAGACACATAGTACTGTTCTCCTATGTCCGACATCTCTCTGTCCGTATGTCTCTCTGTCTGACTGTCTGCTCCTCTGTCTGTTTGTCTATCAAAGAAATTAAGCACAAGGTTCGATGACAGCTTGTCTCATAAAAGTCTAAAATCTTAAAACATCTTTAGAATGCTATTTGTGCTCTAATGTAGTTCTTGCACCTAGATCTATTTATCTACGCAGTGGCACAATTTTCATTTTGCGCAGAGGGTTAAATTTATTCATAAACCTCAACGCAATAATAAAAAAATAAAAAAAAAAAAAAAAAGGAAGAAGCCTTATGAAAAAAAAAATGGCTAACGTTATAGAAAGCGTCGACCACGAAATTGCACTATTTGAACCAACACTGTTTTCATGAGCTATTTGAGTCAATAGAGGTTTACTGTTATGACACTGCAAATCTTGCCAAGAAGGACAAGTACAAAAAGGAAGGTATAGAGTATTACGCCATCAAGATATACACAGCTAGTAAACTCCAATGTGTGCAGTTCCAATAACTACATACGCCTCCTATAATATATTCTTTATTCTTTTTGCCAATTCCGTCTTGACTCCGTATGGTTCAAAATATTATAGTATGCGGCATAGTGTAAAGTTTAAATTTCGAAATGGTGTGATATTGCCCCACAGAACAACACATAAAGAAATCTTGAATGTTTCATGTGTTGAAATAGCTACAGGGTACAGTAACGTTCTTTAACTGAATGATATCCAGTTGAACCACGGGATGATTACTCTTCAATCTTTAAAAACCGGCTTGATTCTAAAACGGTTAATGCTTAATAGACCCGGACACAATTATTTACAGACAATATAACAATAACAACATAACACCACATCACAAGAGACAGGTAAAATAATAGTGGGTGAACTCTGAAGATAAAACATTACACTGAAACAAAAGAAAATAGAGATCGGAGATGAGGCAAGAAAAGAAACAGAGTAGGAAGAAGGATAGGCGTGGGATGGAAAGGAGCAAAGAGAAAGGATGAGACATAAATCAAAAGAAAAGGCCAAAATATACAAAAGCAGTAGTGGATAGTTTGAATTGATTAACACAGGGAGATTGTCATGCCCTGTACAATACCTTTGTAGGTCATTCTCTTGTTTCTTGTCTTTCCTACTGTGTGCAATGCAGTGATTGCTGTTAGTGAATTGTTGGACACTTGACGTCTTACAATGTTATTATATATTGAGATTCTGCAAGTTCCTTCAGCAAAACATTAGCAACAACACCTGTAAAAGCGACAGTAACAACAACAGCAATAACAAGAACAACAATAACAACAATAGCTACAACAAACAACAATAGTAGCAACAACTACAATAACAACAATAAAAGTGACGTCAACAACAACAATAACAACAGCAACAATAGCTTACCACAGCTGTCACCAACAAAAAAGCTTAGACAAAAACAATCTGACTAAAAAACAAAATACTTTTGTTGATTAAAAATGTCTGAAACGATGTTTCAAACTTCTTATGATCATTGGTGGGACATTCAAAGAGTTAAGATAAAAATGCCCAGTTTTTCTCCTCTTCTTTACGAAGCATAGCAAGGTGTTTTGAGGTATAGGATTTGATGACCCTACTTCTTCCCTCAGCACATATAGGTCTGGAGACCTGCATGATATGTGAGCGTGAAACCTCTGTTGACTCTGGCGGGCAATCAAATAGCTTTTGTTCGCCTACAAGTTCATGGTCGACGAACCCGGATTGAAAACAGTAGTCAGATCTCCTTGTTGACTCCCTCTGTATTTTCCTTATTCCTGAGGTGCCTGCCTAAGGGAAGAAGGGGGACGGGTGGTCGGGGTGGGGGTGGGGGAGTGGGGGGAGGGGGGAGGAGTGGCATACGGGGGTAAACACGTCATGGTAATCATAACGTGTCGTCTTTGTGGTTCAACACGAATACAAATGCGAATACGAATACTTGATTTATCCTCAAGAAAATATATCTTGACCAGTGCAGAACTTTGAGGGACTGGTAGCTTCGAAAGAATTGAATGTGGATTGTTTTTGACCAGCGCTATTACTTCCCTTTACCAGACACAAGGGTTGTTGAAGAAACAGAGTAAAGAAGGAAAAACTCACTTTTCTTCTTGTCATTTGAAAAACTGATCGCAATTTTGCTAAAAGTATTACGATATGGAAAAAAAAAACAACAGTTTCCTTATTATTACGATGAGGGTTTGTTTTTTTTTAAGGGGGGGGGGGGGTGAATTGTTTATTATATATATTTCAAACAAAGAGTGTAAAAGATCCTTTTTTCCATCTCTATGCTGCTTGTTCAACACCCTTATGCCTGGCAAAAGGAAATAACAAAGCTGGTCAAAAACAATCCCCATTATTGTTGAACTCGCCATAATGACTCAATACAGAAATGTTACAGTTCTGGTCTTCCTTGCCTGAAGAAAATGCTGCAACTTGGCGAAACAATATCAATTCTATTAAGTTATTCAACTATAGAAATTCTTGCATACACAAGTGGCCTGTTAGATGTGACACCTGACAGTGCTGAGAAATGTGAGGTCGGGCCGAATGGTTGGAATTAAAGGCAGAGCAATTGTATGGCTACGCCAAGACATGGAGGAATTCAACTAAGGGGTCAGATTAATCACATTTAATATCATCTGTTCTCATAAGATGATGTCAAATCTTAGCGAATTCAATCCGTATTTCCCGCCCGTTTACCGTTTGAGCTTTTTTTTTTTTTTTTCATATATTGTACTCATTTTATTTTTTAAATGGCAGTCATTTATATGAAAAAAAAAAAAAAAAAACAGTACAGATAGACCACTAGAAACAAAGAGCAAAAGCTGAAGACTTATGAGAATTTATATATGCCTTATCATGCTTGAAAATGCGGCTGACAAAGGGGGAAAAAAAAAGAATTTAAATTAAAGAACAGTTTTGAAAGAAGGATGAAATAACAGTCTCAAACTCATGACCTGTGGCTAACAAAATGAGTGATCTGACTGACTGGGCTGTAGCTGGGCCAGCAAAACCAGTTCTTCGAATTGAAATAATGTAAGACCTATTTCCAACTCCCGAATCTGAGTACAAAACAAGCTCTCCCTTTGCCACTCTCGTTTTAGAACAGACTAATTAAGGTCAAGGGATCAAAGCATGAAGAGACCACTTATTGCATTTTGACAAATGCCCTTTTCACAACAATTTAATTATTTCTATACCTGTTCAAATATGATTTTCTACAATGTTGAAAGACACCCTATTATATTGCATAATTTCATTCTCGAAAAGCCACCTTTTATTGTCTATGAGTTAAAGGTGAGATCGCAAAGCTAAATTTCATTTTTTTAAAAACAGAAATGTGGCGTTTTGTTAACGTTAGTTAGGATAGTTAAACAGTGCTCATATAGTGTTTTGTCAAAGTAAATTAGAATACAGTTAAACTGTGCTCATAAAGTGTTTTGGTAAAGTACGTTAGAATAATTAAGCTATGCTCAAAGACGGCTTTACTGTGTTTAAAAAGTGTTTTGTCAAAGTAAGATAGAATAGTTAAATTGTGCCCTAGTTTTGTTTGTTTTTTGCTTGTTTGTTTTTTGTTAAAGTAAGTAAGGATAATTAAACTATGCTCAAAAAGTGTTTTGTCAAAGTAAGTTAGCGCTGATCCCCTTTTTTATCAAGTACATCCCTAATCCCATTTTTCTTTTCTGACGTACAACTTAAATGCTTGTTTGTTTTAGACAGTTTCCATAACTTTCCAGGGGCTTTTTTGCTTTTTCTGCTCCTCTGTGTGTGTATGAGCAAGGGGAATAAGGCCAAAAAAGTAAAAATGTCTTAATTTACTAACACGCAAGTCCCAGTCCATTAAAGATGAATGGAGTTGGAACTGAGTTATAAAGAGAGGGGCTACGTGAAAGAGCATGAATTGCAGAGCGATTTAACAGAATGTTGAATCTGTGGGCGTCTTTATTATAAATGACTGTATTTTGTTCAGAACGACAGGTATTCACCTGAAAGGGGACAGGCGCATGTAAGTTCAACTCTTAAACACAGATTATGAATGTTATTCCATTTTTTATGGAAAGAAAAAAATGTGTTTAAAAAATTCTAATAACGAATTCATCAAACAAAAACCTTCGATTTGACTATATTTGTCGGAGATGTAAGTAAAAGAAAGAAGTAGAGAGGAGACTTTATTATATTATATATATATATATGTAAATAAAATTTTCTTTTTAAAAAAAGAAAAACATCAAAGTTGCTAAATAGTAACATACAGGCAACCCCCTTCATTCGGAAGCCCAGAGAACGCAATAGGAAGATAAGTAAGAGCCACTTTCAAGTAGGAGATGGCCTAACTAGCTCAACAGTGGACAACAAAAAGAAGAAATGTTCATCAGTACGTAAGTGAACTATAAGACACTAACAAGTCATTCACATGTTATCTGAAAGCCATTCCTTCGCAATTTTTCTGAAATTGCTGTTCTTGACAGTATTTAATTTTTCATTATCTCGATAACAACATCCGGGACGAATCAAAAAGCACTTTGGTACATACCTAGTTCATAATGCGTTTATAATGCATGAGCCAAACAGATAACTATTTTTAAACATATAATAAGCTCATTTAAAACAATATTGGAGGATACGTTAACTGAAATGCGTTTTTCGAAATATATTTGTTTTTTAAACTGTCACTGGGGAAGACTCTATTCGCAGGCACTTCATTTCAGAAGCTTATATGAAAGAAGTCTCGAGTACATTATACAAAATCTTTATGTGAAAAGAAAAAAGACCGATGTAAATAGTTTGGGGCATGTGTATGTATATTTTCAACTACAAAAGGGAGACAAGCAACCTGAAGAGTATTCATTTGTATGGATTCCAGACAGCGGTCGTTCCCCCAGCCACTGTTTACAGAGAAGATAAACTTCGTAGTTGTTGTTATCTTTGTTGTAGCAATTATTTGAAATTGATGCACTTGTAATTCGACATGTTGATTTCAGTGGTCAGGGTCAGAATGGTCTCTTCCGAAACATTTTTGAAAAAGTTCTTTCGAGATTTTTCTACTGTTTAACCAAAACTGACGTACATGCTGATACGCATGAAAGTGAAACAGAGTGCTTTCTTTGTTAAGGTCTGAAATAATGAGAGTAATAAAGGACATTTATATAGCCTTCTCGCGGAACCATGGCTCGCGGAATATGGCTCAATATAAACAAGAGCAATAGCGTATACATAATCTTAACATACAAACATGGTCACAGACATGCACTCATCAACCACATAATGTAGCTTGTAGATATGTCTGTCGGATTCTTTCTTATCGAGCTTCTATTTACGGTTTAAGAATTTGCCTTAAAATTAATTTCTTATCTCAGTTGGAGATTCATGTTAATGTCTTGAAATTAGTCATTTGATTTTAGATAAAATGCTAATTTTATGGCATTCTTCTCCTGTACAACTTTTATGTCCGTGATTAAAACAGTTGTGAATGAGGCAGTTTTCCTGCCATCCTAATTCCCCGCTGTTATTTTTCTAAGTTGCGCCTCTTTTCTGTTTTCTTCGTATTCTCCCCCCCCCTCCCCCCCCCCAGCCTCCCACCCTCCGCCCCCTTAGACCCCTTACTTCTCCTCAACAGTGAATAAAATCACATATTTACCTTCACTGACATGCCAAACCCACTGGTACCCTTTCCCACTAGGGGATTAAGAAGAGAGAGGGAGGGGGAGGGGGGAAGGAGATGGATGACAGAGGAGGGCAGAGGGTTGGGAGAGGGTGGAAGGACACAAGTACACTGGCGCAGTACAGGTTAGAAGGGACTGACTGTTTCAGGTGTGTGCGTGCCTACTGGGCTTCGACAACATCGCGACGTTCACGGTGCATTCGCACAACATTTATATAGTGGCCGGTGCTATCACTCAGTCAGCCAGCGTTTTTATGAGCGGCGCCCCAAGTGAACTCAGCTTGAAATAAGCCTCTCTTGGATGTTTGAAGTTTCGAACACAAAAATAAGAGAGAGAGAGAGAGACAGACAGAGAAAATACATTTTATTTTTTAAAGTTAAGTGTTTGCAAAACAGCGACCATAACAAGAACGGACCATGACGAAGGGCAAAACCACATAGTTTTATTTGGGAGAGAAAACAAAGGCGTTTGAGAAAGAAAACAAATAATAATAAAACAGGCTTTAAATCCCCATGAATGTTTAAAATAGTTGAGCTGTCATCAGTTTGTGATGGACACATTTTTACAACATTCTTATGTGAACTTTCGCTACAGGATCTGAATTGTGCATTCTGTTGATTAGTAGCTTGAGCAAGGTAAGTTTCGTTTAAAAACTAGTCTATTGCTGTGACGATTTAGTTATCTATTGTTTTATTTAGCATTTTTTTAATACCAATATTTCGTGCATCGTCGTATTTTGCTATTTTCCCTTTGATAATTTAACTTTACTATGTCAATGACTTTACTCTCAAGATCTAGACGCTTTTGTGGAGGCTTGTTTTCGAAAGATTTCCACAAGCAATCCAATTAAGTATTTTAAGTATATTCCCCGTAACACGACTGATGAATTTTCAATCATTGGATTAGAATTATGATTAAGTTTTTCATTACATGGAACTATGTAAAAACACAAACCTCACTTTTGTTTGGACATTCCGTCCATTAGAGAGATTTAAACAGCCTTGACTGGACTATTTGCTTGAAGAATTCTTAGTTGATATGATTGGGCGGCAATTGCTATGGTTCCTGTGTTCAGGTATTTTACCACAGACCTTATTGAAAAGACATATAATGCAACTTGATGTACAAAGAAAACTTTCAATTTTTGGATTTATGTTTTATTTTATTGTGCAGATAAGTAAGATGTTACGTCTTTCCGTCTCGTATTTACTCCTCCCCCCCCCATACCCCCATCCCCATCCTTCATCTATCTCCACCCCCTCCCCCCCCCCCTCCCCTCCCTTCCATACCGATCTTTCAGTCAGAATTTGAAGTTTATTCATTCATTGTATTAACGTCTTCAAATAAACAAAATAAATTAGAGACATTTTTAATCATATTGCACGAGAACAGGAAGGAACATTGTGTTCCCAATATATTGTATATATGAGACGCATCAAGGTTAAATCAGGCGATCATCAAGCTGAGGCTACTGGAGAAATCACAATTTTTTCAAGAGTGAATGAATTTTTCATGAAAATTTTGTTCTTGCTCAAGACGTTTCTATGACTATCTAAAAGTGTATTTCAGACTTAAATATCTTAAAATGTATTGAGTAAAAGTCCTCAATATTGCAATTTAGTTCATGACCTAACTGAAGATTAATAAAGATTAACAAACTTGATCAGCCATTTTCTCACTAAATTCAGCTACAGCAGCAAGTTATCCCCGTCGTCTTTAATTGCCAATTTCTCGACTTCTAATTCAACGTAGAACAAAGATTTTTCATCAATAGAAAGTGAAATGAATAAGTTATGTTGTGATATCAATAATTCAAAATGCTCAAAAAAGTGACTAGTGCCTGATTTCATCGTATGTATATATTAACTGAGAAAAAATGCATAGACAATTTGAGATGCTAAACGTGTTAAACCAAGAATCAGTGTTATTGTACGGGTTAGGATGAGGGTAAGAATTTAAGGTTATGAATAGAATTTAATTTTTATTCGCTTCACATCGGCTAAACGTCACAGAACTTTGGTCAACCGCTCAGGATTCATGGAGATGCTTCCCGTGTCTCGTGATATCATGTATTACACCCATATTTTGATCGGACATACACACTCATGTTCTAGTTTTGTTATTGCCTAACCATTGCATTCTGATTCAGCCTTCCGTTTCGAAATGATTGATTATGCCAGTTCATCTTCATGAGCACTGTTACGTTTTCACTGTTCGATCAGTAAAATAATTAAACAAGAAAATCCACTACCCCGAAGCTAAGCAAGAGGCATCGCATTCAACTAGTACAGTATATATTCATTCTGCCTTGAGAACGGAGGCCACCGTGAAAAGTTTAGAATTTGAATGACATCGGTTATGCTTGGGCTACAACCTTTCAGGAGCACAAACATTGGCTTTCTTGTTTTCTTTTGTTTTTTTAAAATAAAATTACGCAGAAACTCTTTTCCACTAAAAAATGCACAGATTTCATGATTTTATTATAACTCTTGTCTCCATTTTCTGCTTCATTTTACCTTGGCAAGATGTGCTTTCATTTGTGTTTGTTGAAATGTCTACAGCATAGGACAGATACTTGTTCTTTTGTTTTGTTTTATTTGTTGTTGTTTTGACATTACTCACTTGATAATACAGTTAACGGAAGGTGAAAATTATGACTCACGAGATTTTTTTTTCAGCATTTTATCAGATATGTCCCAGTGTTCTTAATGTTCTCTTAATGCACAATTTTCTATGAGTCCCATTGTTTCTCTTTTATATTGTACGGTTGTTTACGAAATAATAGCCCCAAACTAACGACGTGGGCATGATGCGTTTCCTTACCACAACACATCGATACATAATAATCTGTTCTTGATTCATCTATTCTGGCATGTAATTTTCTATACATGCTCCTACTGTCTCGTACTAGAAAAAAAAAAGTCAAAAGTTCTCAAGAATATATATATATATTGTTTATAGAAAAGCGTGTGACAGATCATTCATCACTGAAAACTATGATGAGGTATTTCGAGGTCGGTCACATGACCGAGGGAATACCGCTCACAGGTGATTTTGTTTATATGGTATGGAGATGTTTTATTGCTAAATTTCATATTTTCCCGTCATGCACAGAACATGTGCACAAATCCGCTTATGAGCGAAATTTCGTCGGTCATGTGGCCGATCTCGAAATGCTTCATTTGAATTTCGTCATTGTGTTAGAGAGTAATACAAGAAATAATGACAGTAGTTGTGATAATAACAGCGAAGGGGAGAATGATACGTAATAGTGGAACTGGTTGAGTAGCAACAGCGAGGGGGGGGGGGGGAGGGGAGAAAGAAACTATGATGACATGATGTTGCAACTGTTGTGGTAGAAAAGAGAAAACAATAATGGCTGTTGTGACGTTATTACGGTAATAGCAATGTACAAAGACATCTTGGAAATAGGAGTAATAATAAAGTGAAACAAATTCTAATACATGGATCTCTAACACTATTACCAGCATCAGCAGGGCATAACAGAATATGCCTTATTTAACTTATTTAATTTCAGTTAGGAACCTGTTGTCGTAGTTTTTATTGTTGTGATCAGTTTAGGGCAAAACGTTGTACTGTAGACCTTCAGAATAGCCAGAGTCTATCAGATACTTAGACCACTTTTTTGCAGGGTAATATGGAGAGCGAACAGCGTAATACTAAAATTCCCTTGGGGCATTCGACAATGATCTGTGGTCGTCAACCGATTCATCAATCAATCAACCAATCAATCAATCAATCAATCAATCACGCGTCATTTTGCCCAAAGCGATGACCTCATTTCTTGTTTGGTCGAATCTTGTTGGGAAAATTGATGTCACAAGAACCAAGTTCTTCAATCCCTACATCTCTATAGTGATCTAAATGTCCGATGATGCCTTCGATCCCTCTGTTTCAGTGTTTTGATATGTTATGCCTGCATTTTTTGTTTCTTTCCTAGTTTGATATTTTTTTCTCTCTCTAATTTTGTCCACATTTCCTAAGATAGTTCTTGGAAAACCTGAATGGAAATGCAGTTGCTTTTTCCGTGACCAGCTTTTCTCTGGACGCACACAGCAGATTTATTGTTTGAAAAACTATCAGAAAACATGTTCTCTGCAGCTTTACAGAAATGAAAGGTTCAAGACATGATGAGAAGTGTCTTGCGTTGTTCTAAATTAATGAAAAAGAAACAGATGAACCTACAATCCAAAGTGATATATGGTGAATTCCGCTTTTCATTTTGGATGACCTATTCATAATTTTTTTACTTTGATCATGTAGTTATTGTTACTGATCTCGTTGTTGTAGCGGGTTTATGAATGCATATTGTGATAATATGACAGATAGAGATCATCGATTCTGAGAACAAAACCCTGATTCGATTTGAAGGACAGAACTTGTTGAGCGAGAAGGTCGGCAAGAGAGCATTTGGAGATATATGGTTGAACTATAAAAAACGAAAGGTAGAAATTTTTCTCTCCCACATCAAGCTTATCAAAAGCGATCTCAAGTTTCTTTCTTCGCCCATCATAGTCAGAAACGATAAGCGAATAACGTGGTACAGGAATCTGAACGTCTCCATTGCTGAGAACATCAATTTTTCACGAACAATGGTTTTCGTTTCGTTTCACTTGGGTAATAAAGTGTACCGCAGTTATTTTAGGTTGTCCAGTCAGTGCCCTATTTCCATGTGTGCATTTTCCCTCACATTTTCCTTAGACCAACAGAATTGTCAACACCAAAACCTACACTGTCAACGTCACTATCGCCTTGCCATGCCCCATTTTCAAAACGAGCATTTCTATTTCTAAAACAGAGATTTTCTTCTAAAATATCTCTTCGACAACCTCTTTGCACCACAGATTAACGAATCAACACATTCAGATGCACTGCTGCATCATATGGCAAAACATTTCGCTTGCTGACTCACCAGTCTCTATCTTTCTCTTACTCCTTACCTTCGGAAGAAAAAAATGTTTTCTACAGTATTATGGCACTATGTCAACAGACAATCGTTCAATCTTGACCTCACACATCAATGGCATTATATGAAATCATACTTTCTACTATATGCTTGACTGCGTTAGGATTTAATAACTAAGAAATTAGAAGCCCTTCTTGACTTTTTACAAGGACTAGATCTAAATGTTTTGTAGGAATGCGACCTCGCCCCATTTTTGACGTCACTGAGATCTTGTCTGCATTTGAATAGTCCTAGGCAGAGGTCTGAATGGTATTCGGTTCAAAGCACAGACTGCTTTAAAAGAAAAAAAAAATTCTTAGGTTATGTTCTCTCTATGCCGTTCAATCTCTTGGAGCTGATTATTTCGGAAATTTCTAAGGTTCTTACAAGAATTTTGTTAAAATAATTAAGAACTATGCGCATTTCTGGGAGATAATTAAGGAATTAAAAATAAATTATGGACGATTCGTGCCATGGCGAGGAGCATTTACTTTTCAGTTAATCCAAACACCGACTGAACATTTAACAGATCTTCCTTTACTGTACTGCAAGAATGCACTTATCTTTATAGGATAATGCCAAATACGTCTTTTGTCCCTTTCAGTTATCACATTCTTTGCCTCCAACTTCTTCTCTTTCACTTGATTTATCCCTCTTTCCCCCCTTTCTGTCGTCCACTCTATCCTCTCTCACCCATGCAGTCTTTTCTAAACTGGACTCAATCCAAGACTATATTTCACTAACCCTGTTGTGCACTGTTAACCCTTTTTGCACTTAAGTTAAACGGCGTCACGTTCAACAACAAAACAAGAAATGACATGATTTTCAAGTGAATTATCTATTCATTGTTGTTACTATTGTTGTTACTGGGTTAATCTTGATATGGCTGTTGCTAACTAGCATTTTAATCACTCAGCAACATGGATCGGTCAAGATATGGACGAATGGATGAAACAATGGATAGATGGGTGGATGGATGGATGGATGGAGGGAAGGATGGATGAATAAATGGATGATGAATGCATAGATAGTTGGATCGATATAAAGACGAATGAGTTCATGAATGGATGGATCCGTAAGCGGACGGACGGACAGACGGAGGATGGATGGATTGGTGAGCAATCGGGTAGAGAAAATGGTAGAAGATAAAATAGATATATTGTAGACAGATAGAAGCTGGCAGATAGAAAACACAGAGAAGGTAGATAATTTTTCAGTTCGTAGATAGAAAAACAGGGACAAATTAGATCAGTTAGATAGAGAGACATACAGACAATAGATAGGTAGATAGATAAATAGATCGCGACTGATGAATTGCTAAGTCGATTGTCATGCGCACCAAGCACTCATTTAATTTTCTCCTGCCAACTTTCTTCGTTTATTCTCCAGTCTGTTGCCTCATCTCTCTACGTGTCCCAGCACTTCCCATGGGTCCGACTGTCTACATCCCTGACATTCTCCCCAACCCTCTCCCCTCAATCCATCTCTCCTCATTCCCGTCCTATCCCGTCATTATTTCACCCTTTCTTCCTCATCAAACACACGTGTGCTCTATACAGAGTATAGATGTGTGTTTACTCAATACAACGGTCCAGTTCTTTTTAACCCACGCTTCCGTAAACATTCAACGCCAATGGGCTGCTACTTTTTTTGTTCTGTCACAATTCAAACTGCGACATTTCGCTGATTCACTTCCTTTATTTAAAGTGGTGTCCTAGTCTACGTGGCTTCGAAGACCTGAATCTATTAATTTGCTTGACTGCACAATATTATTTTTGGCCATGTCAGCAGAACTTCTTTCTAATATATCTTGTCACTGTCATGCTCGTTTGAGAATACATTTCTTAGGTGCTGACTCATTAAACAACTACAAGAAGTCTTTTATGCGTGTTTTAGACGATGTTATAAAATTATTCAATGTAATTACAAAGTTGTTCAAGACAAATTCCTGGTTATGGTATGAATGGCGCTTTTCAACCTCTTGCCGGTAGTTATCTCACTTCCTGGAAGAAATATATAAAAACTATTTTATGTCTGGAGTTTATTTCCGACAGGATCACACAGGAACATCTATTTTTAGTTGAAATCTTCTAAGATATGGACATACGCTTTTGTCATTGTCATCATTAAGCTAGACTGCCTACCGGCAGCTAACGAAATACACCAAAAGAGACAAACAACAATGTAGACCCTCGATATATTGAAAAATTGAATAAGCTGATATTACTGGCCAAATTTTCGAATCTTATTGGTTCTTCCTCAGGGCCACAAAGAAAACATCAAATGTAAATAGAGTATTGGTTATATGAAAGAAAATGTTAATTAGATATTTTGCTCATTGTATAAGAGATAATTTTCATTTTTTAAATGAATAAATAGTTTACTTTTAGAAGAATTATATTTTGGCACCTTCTGATTACAATGGTCACATAAAACTGTAGGTTTTTTTTTTCTTTAAGTTGTCAGTCTTTAGATGTCTATAACTTTTAGACCTTATCTCTAAGAGTGATATCACCAAACATAATGTTTTCTTCTGCCCTGGAAACAAACTGTGCTCTCCTTTTGATTACATTAAAAGGCCAAAATCGTTCATTCTAGTATCAAAGAGTGATGTGCAGGAATATCCCAAATATATTAATTTGCACAATAAAACACCAACTCCAATGTACAGTTGTGACACGAATCTCTAAACCTCTTGAAGATCATTTACAGTGTTCCTGAAAAAGTAAATTAGAAGTAGGCGGATGACTATGTACTCATTAACTAAAAGAGCGAGTTCTTAAAACGGCTTTATCTGTTTAATCCTTCACAGACTGAATGATACTTTAGGGGCCATGTCCAATTTGACTCTAGCTCCAGAAGTTCCTCTGGTGAACTTGGCTGGAGACCAGTAAGCCTCACGTGGCTTAGGCTACACTGTGGTGGAGTATTTTTCGGCGTCTGCTCATATTATTTGTGAGTAAACATCGGATTTACCTTGAAAAAATAGATCTAACAATAGAGGTACACAGAGATTCAATAGTCTACTTTCTACTTTTTTTTTTCAAGTATTACTATAAAAATTATCAATTTTCTTATTTTCAGTGGAATTTGTTACCAAACTGCGCACGATGTTGTAACATGATCTCATGGCACCTTTAAACATAACCCTGTAAACGTCAAAAGATACCGTTAGACAAAAGGCAAATGAGATTTAACTCGCGTAGTTAAAAAAACAAAACAAACAAAACAAACAGCAAAAACTGTTTTTTATAGGCAAGGGTGCAACACAAAATGAGCCCTCTCCTAACTATGAAAACGTATTCAACCTGCATGACGTTTGAAGTAAAAAGATCCACTATTTGAACATATTATTTTGACGCTTCTAGGGTTAAACTGTAGTATATGAATGTTATGGTTATCATAGAAATCCTGAACGCCGACAGTTTCGATTGGTGGATTAAATCTGTTTGTCAGTCAGTGTGCTCAATCTGAGACAGACAATGACCGCCAAGACGATAATACATGTCCTCTGACTGTCATCTTCCTTGACCAACATGCCAGTAAACGTGAAGGAATTGGCCACGTGGGGTCTTAACAGTCCTTCATTGGCTGCCGTGCTTTGTTTTGCCTAAACCAACTCGTATTTCAAAATCTCGACACAGCCTGCCTTCCCTCTCAGCTACCCCCCCCCCCCTCTTTCGTAGCCTTCCTCTCCGACTCCTTCCTCCTCCCCCCCCCCCCCCCATCCCCCCTCTCCTCCCGCTTCATCTCTAGGTGTAACTATCATTATAGATGTTGATTTGATGAATCTCGGAAAAACTGGTTCGTTGGAATGATCAGAAACGGTGAGGAGAAAGAAGCCTTCAGTGCTAGGAAAGTGAGGGGAGGCAAAGAGGGTGGGGTGGGATGGGGGGGGGGGGGGTAGGAGAAAGTGAAGAGAGCGAAAGGAGGGTTAGTGTTGGGATGAAAGAGAGGAAAGATGAGAGGTGTGAGGAAACTAGGAAGTTTACGCTAGCCTATCTAGAGAATCGTGCCTTGGCAAAATTGAGGTCCATAATGAGCATTATCTCCCTCATACCTGGCCGGAATCTGTGGGGCCTTTCAAAACTGTAATATATGCACCACCTTTGTCTTGTCTGAACTACCTGTTTATATGTATTTCAAGAAATCCTTAATGGAAGAATTTAAATCTAAAAGGGCTGGAATTCCATATGCCGATGATAAATTTGCTCTAAATATGAAAAAAAAAAAAAAAAAAAAAGAATAATTCAACAGTATAGAACCGAATATTCTCATACCAGACATCAGAAGGAAAAGGACATTCACTTCCACTGGTGATGAAATCGTAGTAAAATACTTCCCTCTGTCTCATAAGACGATATTTGAACTTCAAAAGTCTCCTCACATCAACCAACTTTGATACAATATTCAAAGAGGAGTAGAATCACTCTGACTTTATCATCAACCTCTTTTCCACCTCAATCTCCTCTCGGAAATTATATAAGACATGTAGGCTTCTGTTTTCATTATCTCTCTGTTTCTTTGTATCTCTGCGTTTTTTTTTTGTCTGCTTTTTAATCTGTCTGAATACTTGCCTTTGTCTTTCTTTCTAGAAAAAAAAGGCAAAAGATAAGAAGGAAGAATTCAGGGAAACAATGGCGTAGCAAATGTTGTTTGAGGCTGAGACAAAAAAACAGTGTTTTAATCCTCCACTTGGGCTACATTTGAAACATTCATATATACAAGACCTCTGCGTCTGGAAGCGATTAGCCTCTTTGCCACTACCTTTGCTAGACCTCTGCAGGAAAGAAAGGAGGGAAGGCAGCAAGAAGAGAATAAGAAAAGGAACCAATTAATAAGTGAAGTGAACGGGCAATTAGTGAGTGGAAGAGGAGAAGTTTGCAAGATCACCCCTCCCCCCTCCCTTCCTCCCAAAAAGAGAGAATAAAAAAGACACAAAGAATTCCCTATGAATGATGATGATGATGATAATAATAATAGTAATAATAATAATAATAATAATAATAATAATAATTTCATAATATCAATGAAAGTTACAATAGCAAGTCTACTATCAGCGCTTTATTGTTTTGTTGCCTTTTTTACTTATTTGCCATTCATAGCCAACTTCATTTTAAATTTTGCTAGGATCTGTTGAGTGATGCTCTCCACACAGGTGAATGCAGAGTTTGCTTACGTTTAAGTAAACAATTCCTTTGTCTTTCTCAGTCCAAAAATGCTCCAAGAATGCTAATCCTGCCCTTGTTCTCCCTGTGCTGAGGATTAAGCCGGCTCATGCCTTCATAGGATGTTGAACAAACCAGTTTTTTTTTCTCTTTTACCATCGTTCTCTTTGTTATCCAACAGTAATTACTAAATATATATATATAGCTATTATATATTATATATATAGCTATATATAGCTATATATATTACTAAATATATATATATATAGGTATCATCTTTTGAGAACTTTTTTTAAGCAAAAGTTACTGGTTTGAAATTATCTACAGTTGGAGTTAATGGTTGACGAGATTTCCGCAGCGTATCATAATATTGCGGTCACATTGAAGAATGATCTCAATTTTGTGTGTAGAAAAATTTGTCTTGACTTCCATCAATATTCTTTCAAGAATACTTCTGCTGAAAATTTCCGGGGCATGGAGTACAGAATTATCGTTCTGTATTTCTGCAGTTCCTCACATCATTCACTTCTTTGGAAATGTAATTGGATACCCCTCTGTCTAGTCTTTGGTAACTTCCTCTTAAATTTACTTTGTGTGGTAAAGATCCTGTAATTGTGACTTTACGGGCCCCAGATGAGGTGTAGTCAGGTTTTTCTATCCTTTGCTAATTCTGGGAACTGACTAATATTTCATATCTAATGAGTAAGTCATAGTCAACTCCCTCTTATATGCTCGTGACATAGGCAAGGCTGTGTTCTATTCTGTAATGATGTATATTGTTCTTCCCATGTCTTTAGATGCGCTTCTTTCTCAGAGATAATTTGTCCAAGTTGATCCTGCACTGATATACCTGGTTTGACAATAAGCATAAGTGACAATGCAAAATATCTTAAACGATAGCCAGGAGGCAAGGAAAATTTTAAGAACAGTCTTTGGAAAAACTCAAGAAAAGTAACTGTTTGATGTCATTGCCATGAATCCTTTTCAAATTAAGACTTTTGAGGGATCCTTCATACAGCGCTTTGCCGATTATGTCTGAGTGACACACTCGAAATTTTCATAGTATGGTTTCTAAAATCATGATCATTTCAGGACCAGCAGCAGCACCACCACCAACAAACAGAAATAACAACAAAGAGACAATCTCAGCCGTCTCCTCATCCCGTTTCTTCCTATTACTTCTAATCGTAATCTTAATGACGAAATGATGAAGAGATCGAGTTTTGATTCTTTACATCTCAGACAAGCAAACATAATAGGTTTTAATATATATTTATTACTCAGACATTATTTTCGATTCCTGTCACATACTCGAAATATTGGACATGCTGCATTAATTTTCATATTATATTATAGAGCGCAATGGGGGCACAGACATAATATTTTCATGATCAGAAGCTACTCGTTCCATTGCAACTGCGCCATTTGCCTTTTTTAGTTTCCTCTTGTACACGTCTATAATGCAGAATTGTAGCTGTAAGGATCCCCGCACTGTGTATAATTTTTCATGTTGCGATTTTTCATGGAACAAATTAACATACAAAATTAAATATTATTAATTTTCGTCTCACAGCAGAAGCGGCTTCTCCTGCGGACAGAGTGAAAATTGTGAAATCTGTTTTTACGGATTTTATATCCAAATAATTGTAAAGGTCGTTAGCCACATTTTCTCTGAGACAATTAGCCTGTGTGTATTTCAGGAGTTCAGAGAGAAGAGGGAAGAAAGAAATAAGTAGTGAGAATGGGGAATAGCTAGACAGAGAGGTAGAAAAGAGGATTGGCCCAGAGAAAAAAAAAACAAAAAAACTTCGATCCCTATACCCTCATCCCTGGTTTATAGGGCAGTTTCGATTTAGTTTCATTAGGAAAGCTGCCAAATGTAAAGAGAACTGCTATTTTAGTTCAGCAAATAAAAACAAAGATATGCTGAGAGGGGCTCATGAAATGTACTCCATTTATTGCCTGTGCTGATACACGTCCAAATGCACTCTTCAGAATACTAATGCACTGGGCTAGGGACTGAAAGTTTAAACAGTCGTGGCCAGGAAAGGCCTCATGAGGAAGAGAAAATATGCAAGGCTACATCATTATGACCAGAATGCTTTTGTCACTCTTCTCTCTCCTCTCCCACCATTCCTAGTTTTTGCTGATTTTTTTTGTAAACAATAACACCCAAGAGTCCTAGACACAAGGTTTATGTAAATCCATGCGGAAATAATTTACTGGCCCGTCTAATGTTACTCTAGTATGGCCGAATCGGATTAAAATATAATCTGAGTCAGTTGAAATTCAAAAGAGAGGCGTTTTCCTTAAACAGTCCACTGCCAAGACTGTTGTACATTTATTCTCTTGTTTTTCCTACGTTTAATAAGATGACCTTTTGCAGCTGTGTAGGCCTACATCAAAACCACTACTGAGACAATTCATGTTTTTGTTTTGTAAGCGAGGCCACATCTGCGAGATTGAATGAAACCTCAAATTCTAGTGATTAAAGTTGTGTTTGTCAAAGGATCACATTAGCTATACTTTCAGAAACCATTGATAGATAATTCTGGAAATTTTGAACGGATACATTTCGACTGTGCATCTAAAATAACAGTGGGGGTTACTCTTCGAACCTATGTGCCTTCATGTGCCTATTACATGAGCAGCCTAATATATTTCATATTATGTTGGATAACCATTCAGAATGAAGGCGTGTAAAAAAGTGAATCAGAGGAAAGCCAAGGTTGTTTGTTTTTCTTAAGCCTTTCAATCCAAAGAAAGTAGGATTATCTAGGCTTTTAGAGGCTGCCAATTTTTGGTGAGAAATTTTGTGGGTAGAAATTTGGAATTTAGAAATTTTGCCCGGACAGCGGCACGCAGCCTACTCTTTCATCGA
>JBCEWB010284623.1:0-22642 GCA_039654565.1 Peronia peronii
AAGCGCTGAAAACATAGGAACTCTGGCAGTGAAAGAGAAAATAATTAACAAAAATCTGCCTATTTTCTCAGTTTATCAGCACAAAAGAAATCTCGTGCATAAGCGAGATAATTTTTATGACGTCACAGTCATTTGACCATGAAGAATAATTAATAATAAATAAATAAATAATCAATAAAATAAATAAATAAATGTCACAAACATACGTCATGGCCAAGAGAATACAGCTTGTCATGGATGTATGCTCGCAATAGCTTTAAACAGAGGACAACTGCTGACAATGTCAATGAATGTAATTACTACAATATTTGGCAAAGCTTCATTCATTACAAAGCGTAAGTTTTTAGAAAACGAAGTCGTCTCTTCTTGCGAATAATAATAAGAATAACCAATCATGCATATCTAAGAATAATCATGTATAACTCGTGAAGAAAAAAAAAAAAGGCACAGCAGGCATTCTTAAGCCTCTCGGTTTACTCTGAAGATGTGCGAATTGTTTCACCCTCATTTCACACCTAAAGCCGCGTTTACACGTCTCTAATTTTACGTTCTAGTCTTCTTAGAATCAGATCAAAATTCAGAACTGATGTTTATACGGTTCTAATTCAGAAAACAATTCAGAAATGAAAGCTTTCCGTTTCCACCGTTCTAATTTTGTTTTCTATTTAGAATCGACATCAGAATGCTCGTTTACATGGTTCTAATTCCACGCTATGTTAGAAAAAACTTGGAATTGGGTTTTCCTGTTCTAATATTTTACGCAAACAAGCACATTAGAACACACTCTATTTCCGTTTAACATTGCATTCTAAACATGGCTGGGTTCAAGACCACTTTCATTGCTGCTTTCGAAGCTCACCCAGTCCTCTCTAATGCTCGACTCAAGGCATGTTATTCTTACAAGTAATAGTTACTCTTATCCAATACACCATTTCACTCAACTGCCCACTTCTTTTTTTTGTGCTCTAGATCTAGACTCCAGATCTCGATCGAGACTAGATCTAGATCTAGATCTAGGACTCTCGGTCTTGATTTACTTGTAGGAGATTTGAATAGACTCCATAATCAGGATGTCTCCTCTCTTCATGAATTTTTTTCTTTTCCTCTTTGAGTCATGTTGCAATCGTCATATAACTAGCTGTGCAGCCAAGACGTCTTCATCACTTAAGGACCCGGTGTTTTCCGTCGCCATCTTGCTCCGCTTGGCATTCGTGTGATTCTAAATTGTGCCCATTGAAACGCGGTGGAGATTTTCAGAAACGAAATCAGAAAGAGGCGCTGCTTTCTGATTTTGGGCAGAGAATTATAATTTAGAATCCAAGTTAGAAACAATCTGTCACCCCATTGAAACGGAAAGAACACAAAGCGATACAAATTAGAAAAGCGCCGACTTTCTCATTAGAAACAGGAATTTAGAATCATTTTTAGAACCGTGTAAACGCGGCTATAATCAGGACGTCTCCTCTCTTCATGAATTTCTTTTGTTGTTTTTTCTTTTCCTCTATGAGTCATGTTGCAATTGTCATACAACTAGCAGTGCAGCCAAGACGTCCTCGTCACTTAAGGACCCGGTGTTTTCCGTCGCCATCTTGCTTCGCTTGGCATTCGTGTGATTCTAAATTGCGCCCATTGAAACGCGGTGGAGATTTTCAGAAAAGAAATCAGATAAAGGCGCTGCTTCATGATTTTGGGCAGAGAATTATAATTTAGAATCCAAGTTAGAAACAATTTTTCATCCCATTGAAACGGAAAGGACAGAAAGCGATAAAAATTAGAAAAGCGCCGACTTTCTAATTAGAAACAGGAATTTAGAATCATTTTAAGAACCGTATAATTCTTTTCCACCCTTCCATTTTGATATAATTTTAATCACTGGAGATGCTATGAACTGTTCTCTTCTGGCGGTGTAGAGCATTAATAAAATTGCTTTGTGGATAAAGAGATGCTTATATCAGGAGATCTATTTACTTAATCCTTTACTTTAATAGTCTGTAGATAGCCAGTCAAGTCATTATTATCTATTGAGAAGCCTTCAAATTTCACAATTCTTAAGTTATATAACAATTCAATGCTTATTCTTGATATATTATAATTCACAAAGATCTACCATGCAGCACTATAGAAATTTGCCATAAAATATGAATGATAATAAAAATAGATGATAGACAGAACAGAAAATAACAGGAACAACAAAAGGAATAACAAAACAACGACTGTTAATATTAGTATTTATATGATAATGATAATCACAAAAACAATGAATGGCATTAATGATGATGATCATGCCGTGATGAAGATCTAAGAAGTTCTGAAAATCTGGCTCTCCATCTATGTCATCAAATCTGAGTTTATTAATTATTCACACTATTTGTTATGTTATTGTGTAGAGTTAGCTGTTAGTTAGCAGTCTGTATTTTGTGGTTCAAGATATTTCTATAATACATGATAATGATGATGATGACAACGACGACGACGACAACAATAATGAATAACAACATAATCATAATAATAACCCGTCAGTTGTGCCTGACAAAGATTCAAGGGGGCTAAAAATAAGGGCACTCTTAATATTAAAATTTTCAACAATTTCAGCGCATAAATTCTCCAAGATTTGTTGTTTGTTTCTTTTGATATTATTTGGTTGGTTACCGGTCTACGCCATGGTCGTTGACGATATTTGCAGCTTAGTGCAACCAGTAAAATCTGCTCTAGTTAAAATAGCATCTCATTACCTATCTTAATTCGAAACAAGACAATGAAAGGAACTTTTGACTAGTGTTAGGTCAACGTAGCTTAATCAACAAATGTATACCAGTTTGATCTCTTCAGCGTAGAATTCTAGATTTTTTTGGTGAGTCAAACGTATGGTTGCAAGGAAACATGAAGAAGGGAGCCATGCAGCTGATATTGTTCGGTGCATACTACTCAGAAACTAAGGATAACTCAGCCTGTGGCACATCCTGATCACTGTGTCCACCTGCCACTCTCTCTCTCTCTCTCTCTCTGGGAAAACTGGGTAATCAGTTGGGCTACAGCTCTCCTTCATTTCTTGGAAAATAAATAAAACACAACTTGTGGTTTGAAAAGATATCGCCCTGATGGAAAATAATATTATGTCCAATAATGTTATTCAATATTAATGACTCAAAAGCAATATAATACCACTAGAAGAGAATCCGCACCCGTGGGAGGTGGGGAGGGGGGAGGGGGGGGGGGGATTTTTAAAAATAATATACAGCTCAGGTCAACCGACACTGTCTGTCATTCAAAGTACAATTATGGCAGGCGCCTGCACTTAAGATGTTGGTGTTTTGGGTGATTAAATTGAATGTTACTCAAAGAAAACGTGTTTGCTGTTTGTCTCGCTTCTCTTTGTTTATTATATAGATGAGAACGAGATTCCCTTCAACCTCACGCAAATCTGGTATAGCATCAGATGCTTTTCTTCTTCTCCTTCTTCTTTTTTTCTCTCCTTTCCCCCCATATCAAGTTCGCATTTGCGGAAGCACGTGTTTATCATCTGTCATAATGATTGGCACCTTTATTTATCCCGTTATTTAATCTTGGCTCTCCACGACAATTTGGCGAAATGTTGAATGCGTTTGATTTACATAGAATAAACAATGTTATTATGGAAAACTTATCATCTTAAATATATCAGAAAAAAAAAATAAATGTTAGAATGACATTACTTTTCTAATTTTTTTTAATGTTAAGAGATATCAGCTTAGACCTACTGATATGATTTAAGAATATTTCAACCGTATTTGCAATGTTACTAATGGAGAGCATTTATATATTGTTTATCCCCGTACAGTGTACAAGCTCTATAGTCCAGATGTTGATTTTTTTTCTTTATATGTTCGTAGTCGTGTCAAATCTAAAAGCAACCACCTATTGAAATATGTTCTTTGTTAGTTCAATATCCTGATGTGGAGGTCACTTCTCTTAAGGGTGGAGGGGGGGGGGGGCATGGGGCCCAATTAAAAATGGACCAAATATTTCTCTTACAATAATGACCCTGCCGGAGCTCCATACTTATCGGATTACCCACTGATTCTCGGCGCCGCGGTAAGGGGGGGAAAAAAAAGAAAAAGAAAAACGCCACACATTAGGCCTACACCACATAACAGCGACCGCCCGACAGAGATCACTTTAAAGTCATGATCTGACAATCAATAGGTAAAAGCATACTTCCACTGTTTCGAAACAGCCAAAGATAATGTTTAAATTTGAAACGTTATAATTACATACAAGGTTTCGGAGTTTACACTAAATCATTTCTTTAGCATAATGGATCATCAATAACACAGTGTGCCTGTTTCACTATTTTGTACATTTGTAACAATTTAAAAATAGACAATATCGCCTTATATTCGGCACTTCGAAGACTGCCCGTAAGACCTGAACTATCCAAAAGTATGGAAACACGCGTGCTCAGGGTTTTTAACCAAAACAAAACAAAACAGAACATTCTGAATGTACATTGCCCTTCTCTATCAAATAGGCCTATCTATTATGTTTTTGCACAGATCTAAAGGTTTGTGTGAAAGCAATACGGAATTGGAGAAGAGGTATATTCTGTCAGAAGAAAGACAGTGCTCGGGTGTCTGCAAGTATAGAGCGTATTGCTTGCGTGCTGGCAGCATTTTCTGAGCGAATCATGGACAAGAATAAAGGGAATGAGGAAACGCTGCAGAGGCGCGAAAGTGATATCAGTGTTCCTTCCACAAACGAAGTGGCTACGTTTATGGCAGCCGTAACTTTTACTTTTAGTTTATTCTTACGGCACCCACATGACTGATGACATAGACCACAATCAGCTGGCTGCCGTGAACATGATTATAGTTTACGGCCTTCGAGCGCTGCTGTATTCTAGCAGACTATGTCTAACACCGGTGTTAACATCGCTTTGTTAACAGTAGGTGTGGCAACGGCAGCTTGAAATTAGTAGGAAGAGAAAAAAATGTACTCCTCCTCCATCTCATTATTGTCTCATCAGATAACTATTATGATGATCTTTTTTATCCCTTTACCTCATCTTCATCATTATCATCATCTTCGTATCATTGTCTCACACTTCTTCATCATAACATTCATTTTCATCATCATCATACTCCTTATCATCATCCTACTCCTTATTTCAATCGTTCTTATCATCACCATTATCATTAACGCAAAGAGAATAAAAATATTAAAATACATGTAATAATATAATGAATTCAGGAAGATGATACTGAAATTTAAAGACAGAGCTACAAATTAAAAGTTGTAAATGTAGCCTACGCTGATTATACTGCACTGATATACATGTATGTGATTACTGCTGATTTGGTCGGTCTCCTGTGGATTTGGAAACAAATATTCTCCTGCCGTGAATGCAGGCATAGTTTACTTCGGTATAGACAATGTCGTCCTTAAACAGCCACCTAGGAGTTCTCTTCCTCGCTGATTCCACAGACCTGGAGCTTCTTACATAAAGCTGAACAACATTCTCAGCCTGATATGCTGTAACCGAGTCCTGCAGTTCTTATAATATCGAAAACTCCACTCCTACCTGGAGCCTAAGTGACGAACCGGCCACCGTCATTAGGGTCTTTCGTAATTCGCGCAAAGCATCAGCTGATTGTGGTTTACGTCATCAGTTTTTGGGTGCCGTAAGAATAAAGTCAGAAATAAAATTTACGGCTGCCTTAAACGTCGCCACTCCGTTCCACAAAACAGCCAGTACGGCAATCAAAATCATGTTACGCTGCAAAAAATAAAACATTTCACTTCTGGAAATGTTTCATGTGCCTTGTTCAAACACTGCTTGATCTTATTCGGGCTGAAAGAGAAGTGAACCGGAATCTTCACCTTGCTTCTTTCATGAAGGTGCTGAAATGGTGCATGACCATACCAAGGACATGAGATATGGGATGATTTACCTTGTGGACATGGTGCAGCTGCAGGATAGAGCACCAGAGGTTTACGAGGAGTTTGCGGATGGCAACTTTGTTGTCAAGGATACCTCATTACACTTCAACAAAGTCCCTCTGATTTGATTTTAGAGCACATAAAAAATGAAGCTGGAAAGATTGCTGGGGCATTGATAGGCATTAGGAAAAAGGATACAGCAAGAAACGGATGGTGTCTCACGACACAGATGATGGGAATAAAAGTACTGAGGGAGCAATACCGGTAGAAGGAGACAGGATGTGAAAGAACGAAGAAAGACGATGACGTTTTGTGGACGAAGAGCACTCAAAAGTAGATGTATTTGACCACTACACTCAGCACTGAATAAAGACAGCAACGCGACAAAAGCGTCATGCAGCCTCAAGGGCAGCCTGAGAAGGGCACGCACCAGCCAAGCCGGACGTTGAACAATTACAAAGTAATCAGGAGGAAGCTGACACCCGTACGATTCTCCCCGCAGTGTGGAGACCGCGAGGGCTGGATATCACAGAATAGTCGTCATTAGCTGCGACATTGATGTCCTTGTCATGCTAGCGCATTTCAAGGACTAAGTAGGCGCAAAAGAGTTGTGGATGCATGCCAGAACAAAGCCTAAGCCAAAGTTCTGCCTGTCTATGCACTGAAAGACACGGACACTGCTGAAATCATTGCCAGCCTGCCAGGTTTCCATGTCCTAACTGACTACGGTACGACAAGTTCTTTTGCAGGATTTGGCAAGAAAAAGGCGTGGAAGGCGTTACCCATATCTCCCGAAAAAGCTAGGCACAAGCCAGATAGAAGAGAGTTTTATATTCGATACAACCATATTTGTGAACAAAATGCAGGTCCCTGCCTCGGACAAAAAGTGTCGGTGAACTCCGCATAGGTTGGTTTCGGAGGAAAAAAACAACAACAAAACCCGACTTATTAACACCAACTGATATTAATTACAATTTTCATAGTTCATACATCTATGTTTATTAAAATATGATAAAGCATTTAACGTTTTAACTTTTTGAGGCAGTTAGTTATTTTACATGTTTTGACCCATTTGCACCTATTGACCCCGTGAATGACCCTCAACCCCACAGAAAGGTGACCTCCACTTCAAAAGTGATCAAGAGTCGATGTACTATCGTATAAAATCGGTGGTTGCTTTTAGATTTGATCGTGTCATAAACTACAGAAAATGAAGCCTTCTGATATTTCACGCCCATGCTGCATTTTGAGAAAAATAGTAATTACTGCTGGATTTCGAGTATATAAATCAATTAAAATCAACTAAAATAAATTGATACTAATTACAATTTTCATACTTCATACATTTATGTTTATTATATGAGAAAGCATTTATTGTTTTAACTTTCTGAGGCATTTTTTTTATTTTACATGTTTTGACCCCCTTGTGCATTTATTGACCCCCGTCAGTGACACCCCCCCCCCCCCTCTGAAAGGTGACATCCATTTGAAATATGATTAAGAGTTGATGTACTATCGTATAAAACCGGTGATTGCTTTTAAATTTGATTGTATCACGAACTCCCTAAAATGAAGCCGTTTTGATATTTTACGCCCGGACTACTAGAGGCTTTATAATCTATTATTATTATTATCCCAGTAGTGACACTCAAAGACGTTCTCAGCTTACTGGGAAACATAGAAGAGGCTGCCCGTAACGTGCTTTAAACCTTATCAACCTTACAATATCATTCACTGTTTCTAGTCAGATGCCCATTTCAATATCTCGTCAGAAAATGTGCGTATAAAATGTCTTTCCCAAAGACAAAATTTCGGGATCAGTCAGTATTCGAGCCCAGGACTTTAGATCCCGAGTCTGATGGTCCAACCACTAGACCACCGACACACAATGCAAGGTATTATGAATGATTCTCTGAGCAGATCAGTCTCTGGCTTTTCTAGAATAAAAAATGTGCTCTAGCTGTTGTCCAACACATATTCAGCAGCGTCTTGAAAATGAAAATGTAACATGTTGTTCAAGTTCTTGACGCACTACGAATCAAAATAATCCTATATGATCTGTTATCCTAAAACGAGCGCCCTTGGCTTTGAGATATTATGTATACATATGAACCATAATCCCGTTTCAATTTACTTTAATATGATACGTTTCATTTCGCATAAACATGGTGCACTGCTGATCCCTGCTATGCTCCATCAGCGGAAAAATAGATCTTGATTTGTTCCATCGTTCTTTTTTGAACAGCAAAGAAGTCAAGGAACTGTGGTTGGTAAAAATCAGGCATGACGATAGATCAAACTTCAGATTGTCATTTTCAGAAACGGGAATAAGAAACATTCGTAAAGAGACTCTAACACACTTCTGACACTGGAGAGCTAATTAGGAAAGATTCGAAAGAAGCTATAGATCATTGTGTCATAAGAAGTCTAGACTTTCTTGTTCAGCTTTTTACTATACCGTTTCAAAATATCTGCTAATGAAGAATTATATAAATCATGAATGGTCAACAAATATTACCTCTTTATTTTTAAAATCAAGGTAGTGATGTATTATCGAGTGAGGGATATGGTTTGGGCTAAAATGTTAGTTAGTACTTAAGAAAAATACCATGAAACGGAGAAGATAACGTCTTTCTGTCTTGTCTCGCGTCATTCACCGGTGTCTGGCTTACTATCTGCCAGTCAAAACATCTACATTTTGGTTGAGTAATGTTGTTATGGTAGGCTACATCATATCATGATAATGCCAGCCGGTTCTCTGACGGTAGCCCCCTCCATCCACGCTCCTGTATGTCAGCCAGTTTGAAGGTACATGGGTGTCTTCTGTCCCCAATGTGGGGGTCGAGTCGAGGGGAGGGAGAGGTAACTACTTTGGGTGAGTTCGTCCGTGTCCTGTTGATGGGTTAACTGCACCACACAGGGATCATGAAGTAGGTTTAATTACAATTACGGTACACACTCTAAAAACAAGACCAGAACAGGGAACAGTATTTATTTTACTCCTATAACTTGATCACACACCCCTCCCTCCCCCCAAGAAATTTAGAGCTATCAATTTTCATCCTCGTGTCTCCAGTCTCTTGAGTTACACAGTTTTCGTCTTTTCATATTTTAAATATTATGAATCTTTATTAATTTTTCATGCAACCAAAATATTTTCTTCTCTCTTCATTCTTCTCCAGTATGACCCCATTTCTCTCTCTCTCTTTTCTTTTTCTCTCTCTCTCTCCTTTTGTTTTTTATTCCTTTCCATGCATTTCTTCATTATCTTTCACACAAGCATGGTTGAATATGTTTCACACATAAAACTCGCTCTCAGTTACTTCAGAGCTAACAAATGACTGACAGAGTTCAATAGTAAGCCAAAATGCAAGCAATGCGCTTTTGCTGCATTGGCAGACAAAGGTGATTGTGTAACATTTAAAGTCACAAAAGATGCAAGCAAACATTGCTTTATAGCTTTCTCCTAACCTTTCTCTTCATGTTATCCACTTTTGTCTAATTAGGAAAGCTCATTCAAGGTAAGCAGTTGTTTTTAATGCAACATTGCCCGGCCACGACCGATATGGCAAAAGAAAAGACTATGTAACTTGTTGATTCCAGATTGCGGAGAGCGGAACTGAAAGAACCAATTACTCCAGTGTACAGAGCAGCCTTTATAATAAATAGGAAATAGTCAATGTCAACGGTATTTAGGAAGACTTAAACAACATTAAAGGGGTTTAACCCTATTAGTGTCTATGGTTGCAACTGGAGCAGAGGCAAGTTACTTCAAACCGTGTGATTTTTAAATACTAACATTTCAGGCAAGACTGTGATAAAAGTTAGCCTGTTATAATCACAAAAAATGTTCAAACTAACATGAATTATTTTTACAATGCATTGAGAACAAATCGACCTCATGACACTTTTAAGAGTTACATACTCTCAGCCTCTAAATTTGATCAAACATACAATTATGCACTTTTTAAAATTCCTTCATATTTGTCAATAGGAGAAAAAAAAATTAAGATTATATGAATCTAGATCTAGAAATAAAATATATTGTAAGAGCAGCAGGGCAAGTTCAAAAGTGATATAATATCCCAACAAATAAAAAAAGAAAGCAGGACTGATAAAGACAGTATATGTCATTTCGAACAGAGAGAAAGTGTTGTGAAAAGTAAATTGCCCAGACAAAAATCTTCCATCCGCTAAAGTAGCTATCCCGGATTCTGGTGCGATGTTTTCAGCCTTTCCCCAGAACTCAAGTGTAAAAAACTTACTTCGCAGTTACAAACTCATAGAGTCCTGTTGACCTCTCTATGAGATTACGCCTTGTTTATTTACTTGACACTTGCAGGTGAAAACAAAGCAGGCATTTGCATAGGAAAGCAGATTAGTGCAGCACTCCACAGAGAGAATGGGCTTGTTTTCAATCTCATAGGATTTTCTCGTAAAAACAAATAAAAATCGCAACTTCGCAGTTACAGTTTGACCTATCTACCACATTATTTCTTTTTATGTTGGGTACACAATGGCTGAACGTCGGTATTCTATGAAAGACCACATGACGTACTGATCAGAATAAAGGAGTGCCTTTTCTCTGTCACACAGCTTGTATTACATGAACGGGAAAACAATATAGATTTTTTCTTTCATTTAAGCAAAAAAATTAAATTGTACGAAAGTTTCAGCGTTTGGTACGGAGCTTCAACTGGACACGGTTGGTAATGATGTTTTTATTCTCAAAGGAGAGAAAACATACTCCATCCAACTCAACGACAACAAGTACAGAAACAACAACTGAAGAAAAAAACAAGAGAGAGAAAAACTTGACATAAACAGGATTGCGCATGAAATAAATCTCAGTGAAAACGATCTGTATCCCAGAATAATATGTAACCCAATAGTCAGACTGACATACGCATTACTGGTTGCAATTATAATAACATTTTGTGTTTCTTGTGATGTCTCGTCCAACTGCAATAGCAACCGTGGTCCTTCCTGATACTGGGTTGCTGCTGTCTCTCCAACTAATCAACCAGTCTGCCCAGCCTGGTCTGCAAGTTTTATATGCAGCACGTGTCTTTTAAAACTATTGGTGGCTTGCTCTTTACTCACTGATACTCGTATCGATGCACTGTAACAAAAGGTCTGTAACAGAAACTTTCTTTTATTCAGGATGATTCTATGCACCCACCTTGTACTCATCTGTAATATTCTACAAGAAGTGGGTGTTGGTATACTTATGAACCAATCGTAAACATCATGGAAATTCAACCCTGCCATCAGTGACAGGCTTTCTTAAATACAGCAGTTTTTTCTGATCTGCCTTTTTCAGGTGCTATTTGTGATATTTAAATCTTTATGTGTTTTAATGTAGTCTCATCACCCATGAAAGGAATTCAGTTTTGAAAACAAATAAAACATTTCTTCATTTCTTCCTTTTCCCCCGTCTTTCTCTCCCTTCTTTCTTAAATCCTAGTTTTATATCATACTATTGACAAAACAAAACGACGAGCCAATGGTGTAATGCACTCACTCGGATTGCTCATTCCAGTGGGAGAGGCAGGGAAAGCAGAACACTGTGCGACCTTAGTATAGCAAATCTCCATTTCACGAAGCCATAGAGTATTACTTATGTTTGCTGTATTTCTATGCTCATCATATCACATTTTCCGCGTCGTAAAATGATAATTCAGTCCATGCAAAGCCCACTGAGAGGGATGGTTCTGGCCCGAGGGAACGGTGCGGATGTAAAACAAATGATCTCCACCTGATGTTGATATTTGCTGTTCCGGGTCTCCCTGGTTACTCCCCCTGACCTCCTCATGTGCACAGCATCTTTCAAAGCGCCACCGGGCATTCGATCCAGATTTCCAAAACATCGCCAGGAAGAAAGCAGACAAAGGAAAACACAGGATCTCTTTTTTTTTTTAGGCTAATGCAGAGATTTGTGTGTACACGTGAGTGTGTGTGCATGTGTTCTGTCGTTCATTTTCGTGTGATGTAAGAAATATGGAGGTGAATGGGGGAGGAAGAAGAGAAACAGAGCAACAAGATCGATTCTTTAAAATCCTCCCCCACTACCTCCCTTACCCGTATACTCGGCTCTGATGGGGTCATCTCCTCCCCGAGTGAGACTGCATCATATGGGCTTGGCCTTCACAAAATGAGCAAGTGGTTGAACAGCACAAAGATCCCCACGCCCTTCTTTGTTCCACCCTGTACTTTTTGTGGAATCGCATCCGGTGTTGCCTGCGCTCTTACATAAACAGGAGCACGCCACAGGTCTGAGGATAGAAATTACGCGTTCCCTTGAGTAGGCAGTGCCTTCCAATGAGGTAGTTTACCGTAACAGCGGAAGAATATCAGCCTTCACTAACATAAACACCTTTCTTTTTAGAGCAAGCCGGATTGCTTTTTTGACAGTGGAATGAGCTGTCCTCAGTAGTCAGGGTTTCTCAGATCCTCTCTAAAATAACATTCCTAACCAATCAACTTCATTTGTTAAATTTTGAAAAAAAAATTGGAGACAGCATCTCCACCAAAGTCTTGCCTAGACAGCAGCTTTCTTTTGAGTGTATGCTTTTGCTAGCGTATACTTTTGATTGTGTAAATACCTTTGTTGGTATGGAATAACTCATTTTATATTGGACAGACTGTAAAAGTGTTTCATGATGGATAAATTTCGTTTACTTCAAGGACTCTATTTTATAACAATGTGTGCAGTTTATTTCATTGTCATCAAAGCTCAAGGTAAGGAAAAGTTTATTATTTATGAACTCAGACTGAAAATGTATTACTTTATTGTCTACATTCTATGTCTTATATTTCATTTCGATTCGCAATGTAGAACTGTCGGGGTTCTGGACTGTGTAAATCTGAGACCGTACCCGACCTGAAGCTTATCTAAAAGCGAAAAACCAACCAACCAACCAACCAACCAACCAACCAACCAACCAACCAACCAACCAACAAACAAACAAACAAACGTTTATCGTTTAAATTGCATAGGAATTAAGGCAAGACAGAGGGAAAAAAAACGAGTAGATAGCTGAATGAATGAATTAAGCAAAATTAATATAATAATAATAAAAAGTGAAAATTATAAATTCCAAAAGTTAAAAATAAGCCTAGTGAAAAAAGTCTGGATATTTGTTACCATAATATTGTTTCAAGAGCCAAAACTGTTAGCTTTCTCCATTTGACTCCAGACTACGGTACTTGTGGAGACAACTTTGCGATAGATATTTGCTTTGGTTTTTTATGACTTTTATTGTCAATGAAAACTTCAGTAAAATCTGTGTATAATATTACGACAAGTCTATCAAGAACTGCTGATAGCACGGAAGTTAACAGGTATTTCAGATTTCAGAGTTTATCATTAATTAAACAGTACTTAAAAGTATATACTCCTCCATTTCCCCTATTTCAACCTATCTTTGGTCACATGATATTGTCATTCAGTCATTTTATTCAGCACCAGCAACATGTTTTATTTCTAATCAATCTCTCTTCAATATAAACCAGCAAATGTAAGAAATATAGAATGCTTAAATCTATAAATTCCAACTGAAAGGCATCACTGACAGAATAATGCCCATTATAATGATTAAAAGACAGGCAAAATAATACAATATAATAATAATATGCACTATCATTATAACATTTCTCTACCAAAATCCAGACGTTTTGCCTGGAAGATAGTAAGCTAGACATGATGACTGGGACGAAAAAAAAAACAGAACAGAAAAGAACGTTATTGCGGTGACTGTTCAATTGCATCTACCATGTACTCATTAATATTTTAATATCAGTTCATAGTATTATAGGCAAAGATATTATCTTAATTCTCTGGAGGTTAGACTAAATATATTTATTCCTCTACACCATTTTTCTGTGTTACGCTATGCTTTCTTTGGTAATTTATCATGTCAGCAACAACAAAAGGTGCCACTAATTTTTTAAAATTCAACTGAGTTTGCATCTAAAACTACTCTTATCTACCGTTTCTTTAAATGACTTTTTCTCTTTCCATCCATCCATCCATCCATCCATCCATCCATCCATCCATCCATCCATCCATCCATCCATCCATCCATCCATCCGTACATCCACACACCGAAGCATTCTTCTTGCCAGTTTCGATATCCTTGCCCCTCTCTGAAGCCCCCTTCATTCCTCGTCTCTCCTCTCCTTCTCTAACCATGTATTATATGACATGTATTGCATCTGGCTGATACTGGACTGTGTTTTGTTTGCTTTTTGCTGCAGTTACGAATCTACTTCTCCCAGTGGCTTTTTTAAAGGGCCTTAGTGTGTTTGTGAAATATGGGAGCACAGAAAGCAGAGACAAATTAGGAGAACTACACTTTTTTTTTAATCCTTGAAAGCAATAGAACGAGAAAATATTGCTGACACAATGAAACATGTTACAATTTTGCTAAGTACTTTTTGTCCTAGCTTTGAAATGTCCCCCAGGTTACTACACTGTTCTACAAATTATTTCCTGTTTGCGAAAACAAAGTGAACTGTTGGGTCCCACTATGCCCCATCAATGTGAAACAATGTGCGTTGGCATTCTTTTCTAAGCATCAAAGAAGTAAAAAAAAATCTTTTCAAAGCTTCAGAGAAGTAAAAAAATCTTTTCTAAGCTTTAAGGAAGTAAAAAAGAAAGAAAGAAAGAAATCTAAGCATCAAAGAAGTAAAAAAAAAAAAATCTTTTCTAAGCAACAAAATCTAAGCATCAAAGAAGTAAAAAAAAAAAGTCTTTTCTAAGCAACAAAAAAGTTTAAAAAATTCTAGGCATCAAAGAAGTTTTTTTTTTCTAAGCATCAAAGAATTTAAAAAAGAAAACCCTTTCTAAGCATCAAAGAAATAAAAAGAAAATCTTTTCTAAGCATCAAAGAAGTTATAAAAAAAATGTTTTCTTGATCATAGGACAAACTCTGAGAAACCGGAAGTAAAGATGCTTATAATTACTCTAACGATTTTCTAGCACTGAAGAGTTAATGAAGAAAATTGGGCAAATAATAGGAAGTTCATTGTCATCCTGTCTTCTTCTTATCACCTTATCTGCACGAATACGGTTTTGCATCATGTTTGAGTAGCCAAGCAAAGTGAATTAATTCTTTGTATGACAATTGCCTACAAAGTAACAAGTAAAATTGGCACTCAGTTCGAATACATGAACTTAAATAAATGGGTGATCATTATTTAAGATTTTCATATATCATTATCAGGATTCCTTAAGTTTGAAAATGCCATGATGCCCAGCTAGAATATTCTAGCAACAAAAATATCAAAAGGAACTAACTGCTCGAAAACAATTTCACATTATTTTTGTCTGCTTGTGTTTTCAATTTATCCCATCTCAGATTTTTTTACTATCCAATTTGAGACCCCTGTCTGTTTGTGCCACATGGGTGTGCTCTAATGCTTTCTAACATCTGCTTACAGGTTTTCCTCTGTGTCATTCCCCACTTCTTGACTACTGGCAATCATTACATTTCCTAGTTCATCCATCGTCTTTTTAACTATCCCCTTCCCTGCCAGTTTCCTTTCTGTGGAATATATTTCGTTCTAATATGTGCGATCCCTGTTATCGTTTCTAGTTTTCAAGAGTATAGTATTTCATTTTGGAGTTTTACAATTTCCACCTTCTTTTTCAAGACTTTTTGAGCTGTTCCAGAAGTTTACTAAAAGGTTGCTTTGAATAAGTTTAGTTCGGACCTCGTTTCTTCTTTCGTTTTGCTTTTGTTTCTCTTCTTTTCTTGCCATTCCTATATATTTTCTTATCTGTCATTCCATTTAAGTTTCTATTTCATTCTAATTCCTTTTGTTTCATGCGGACAATGCTTGCTGCAGAAAGCTGTACAAGACACCTTCCTTTTTTTATAATCCTGAATTCAGTCTATAAAAATGGTTTCTCCCACGTGTGCATCATCATCATGCTGAAGTCTCTGCTCCACGAACGTTCTAGTCAACGTGACCTGCCTCAACTGATTTTTCTACTTACTTTTATCGTTCGTGTCACTAGACTTCAGACATACAACGCCCCGATCTTTCATCATTGTGGACCTGCATTGCCTCCCACTTGCTCGCGTTTCATTTAGCTCTCCTATGTGCGTTGTTACTGAAGTTCCACAGTTAACTTCTATTGTAAAGGTGACCGGCTCTACTACTCCCCCCCCCCCCTCCCCCACTCCCCAATCCACTCGCTGTTTGCCATTCAGCTGCTAGTATCAATCTGAACCATGGACATACTAGTTTTATAGACCCAGGGTGCATAAAGAACTTCCGGTCCAATTTGAACAGTGTCGGCGCTGTAAATCAGGGAGACGACTGCACAGTGGAAGGAAACGCGTATAAAAAACAACTAGAAACACGGCATAAGGAGGACATTTCAGAAGGAAGTCCTTCCTTTAGTCTCCTTTTCGTATTAACTGTTAGTGTTACCATTTATTTATTTCCCCGTAATTTAATCAAAACACGACTTTTATTATTCGGGGGACATCTAGGTTGAATAGATTCTAAATACTTTTAAGTCTGTCATTCACAGCGAAGAGTTTTAGTCCTAAATTCCATATCCACCTCGTGTTTTCAGGTTTTTGCTATACACGCTTCTTTCCAAAGCCCTGCTGTCAGCTCCCATAGTTAGCCGCGCCAGGAGCGTTCTAATGTTCCATGGCAGCCAATAGCGAAACCGAGGCCATGCGTTGTCTAGTTATGGTAGTCTGTCTATGTTTTGAACCCATACCTTGAGAGGCGTTCCGTTCTCATTCACCTGTGGGTGGTTATCTCGGGCATTATAGACCGTGCATTTCCACAAGTGTTTGTTCCATTCAACTTTCTGATGTGCAGTATCACTGAAATAACACAGTTGTATAACGTCATTGTAAAGATAGCCTGATTTTATTTGGTTCATCGCTGCTATTCTGTTTCCAATATCTCGGAGCCGTTAGAAAACAATTTTACGATCTTCATTACCGCTGAAGTGCTACAGTCATATGCAGTGATCTTTGCGCAGTTCTTTTCATTCGATCACTCTGTCACTCTGCCCCTCATATTTCGAGATTCGTTGAAATAAAAGAGATACATGTAATTTATTATTTTATAGCTTGCAGATCGTTGTGTGTATGCTGTAAGCTGTCCTTGGAGCCTGAGATAGAAAACTCAAATTCTCACATCCCATATCATTCAATCAAACAGAATTGAAGTTCTTGATTTTCTGTAAAGTTTTGTGCGTGTATTTGTGTCTGTTTGTATGTATTTTATGTGTGTTTTGGGGGCGAAGAGGGAGAGAGTAAAACTGATGAGGCGAGAGAGGAAGGACATTGCAACATGCTTAGTACTATGTTCCACGAATATAACAAATAACAAGGATTTTGCTTATCCAGGTTGTTGTCATCTTCATTTTTCCTTGTATGTAAAACGAGGAAATAGAAGTCACAGTTAAATTCATGATAAAACAACTTTTTGTCTTCAGAATGCTGGATATAGATTTCATAATTTGTATTTTACCGATAGAGTTACCTGCACAGTACATGCGAAGTTCCCTTTCCTTTTTTGTTTTCACCATCCCGGAAACGGCGTTGAGGGGCTAACAGTGTGGAATTAAAGATGTTCAGTCTATGACCATCTCCATCATACGCCCATCCTCTCATCCCAATCCTCTCTCCATGTCTAGTGAACTGAAGGATCTCATATACGTCTAATGTAGGTAGGCCATAGGAGCCTACCAAATCTCTTTTTCTTATGTTTATCGTTGTCGTCAATAGAAGAAGTGACGGATGAAATAGAATGAAACTCGTTCTGAGTATCCCACTGCTTATCTGGTAGCAGTAAATATCCCGTTTGTTTGAGATTGTGAGTTGTCAGGTAATAAAGAATCCTAGTTGCTTTGTTTACATTTAGAGACATACTGCATTGTGACAATTGATACAAAATGGACATAAGGTATTTGGAGGTCGGTCACATGACCGAAGGAACATCCCTCACACATGGCATTGGCTTTCTAGATCCTTTGTCTCATTTTGCTGTTGTTTTTTTTTCTTGATACAGTCAATTTCTCTTTTGTTTCTATGTTCAACATGTTTTTCTCTTTCAGATGACGGCCCTACCACTCCAGAAAAATACTTTGCTATCAAGGGCTCGACGATAGGACTGCCGTGCATGTCAAGAAAACCAAACGCCAAAGTGGTAAGCTGACCAGCCCACGATGATAAAGATCATGTTCATGATCTTGCTGGCTGTGACGCGGATAACCTTCATGACAAAAGTTATGAAAATTAGTAGAAGGATAAAATCGATGACAATGATGATGATGATGATGGTTATTGCTCCGGCGAAGAGCCAAGCGGGCTCGAAAATTTGGCTAGCGATATTAGTTTATTTTATAACTCAATTCAAAATTCTTCATGTTGTTTTTTAAAACTTTTTTTGATGTATTTGATTAGTTGCCGGTTGACAGTCGTCTTAATTTTAAGTCATTTTTTGTAAAATAATGATGTCATGACCTTGATGATGATGGCAAGGATAATGTTCATGACAGTGCTTATGGAAGTTAGTACGATACTAATATTGATGATTATGATGATGATTTGGAAAACTAGAACTCTATAATGATGAATAGATTCAAATGTTACTATAACATTATAAGCAACATAGTCCCCTATTTATATCTTACTTTTTACTTTGTTGCTTTTTAAAAATCTAAGTTTGAATCCGTGGCCCTTGTGACATTTCTTCGTATTTCAGAATCTTTACCTTATTATCATCTATTGTCTGTTTATATTGGCCTAATATTATTGGTTCAGTTGTTGATTGGCTGTCTTTGTTCTTATAGTCTAAACATTTTTGTAAAATAACGACGTTGTTAATAATGACGACAAAAATGCAGCTGCCGTTGTTAATGATGACGAAATTGATAATAAAAATAATTATTGCCGTGACAAAGAGCTAATTAAGCTCGAACATTTGGCTAGTATTATCAATTTGATCAACATCCAGTTCTTCATATTGTTTTTTGCATTTTTTAGTGTATTTGATTAGTTACCGGTTAGACAGTCGTCGTAGTTTTCAGACATTTTTACAAAATCATGACGATAATAATGGTGATGATAGCCCTATTTAGATTCCTCAACATGTCCTCTAAAAACTAATATGGATCGGGAAACCTGGTGTTACATAAGATTTCCTTGGATATTTGATGACATAATATGTGGATATTGGTCATATTAATACAACTTTAGTGAGTAACTGCATTAAAATTTTCATCCATAATAGACTTTCATGTTTTGTGATAGTGATGATAGTAAAATTTATGACTTGAGTGACATTGAATAATTCAGCTGGTGATGTCGATAATAATCAGATAATAACTTCTCTGATTAATCTCAACTGTTTATAACTTTTGTCATAATAACCAAGCACTTGTAAAGACTTCCTTAATATCCCCTTAGAACAAATTTTTTAAAACTATGAAAATAATGATTGTCTCATTATTAGCAGACTTCATGAATGGAATTCTAAGTGCGCCCTGTAATAGTTTTTCTTATTCTAGGCTCGAAACAGGAGCTGACTGTGTGACAAAGAATTTGATTCACATGTAGCTCTTGATAGAATAGTAAGGCATTTTTCAAAGAACGCTTCTGGGTTTTTGTATGTGTTCCTCTAGTTGATTTTATCCATGTATTTATACTTACCCCCCTTATTTTGTTCTCAAAGGGGGTTATCGTGGCTCTGTGGTTTGGCATCTTCTTCATGGTGGAAACAACCCATGTCGATGAGGTTGTGACCAGGATCGACTCGGGGGTCCTGCATCGGGGGATGGAAGGACACGAAGATCGAAAACCCGCATTTTTCAGTGATTCAACGGTTCCCTGGCTTCCTCTGGGTGGGGAAGCCCGACGTCTAGCCTTCTCGGATAAGGGCGAATATATTTCGGAGATTCCGTGTGTACGTTACGCACGTTAAAGAACCCTTGGCAGTTCAAAATCGATGACGAGTAGGCGGAGTGCCGCTGTCCGGGCAAAATTTCCAAATTCCAAATTTCTACCCCCAAAAATTCTCGGCAGAAACAGGCAGCCACTTATAGCCGAGATAGATCTAATCCTACTTTCTTAGGATTGAAAGACTTAAGGAAAAAAAATGTTCTCAAAGCGTTTAAGAAGGGGTGTGGGGGAGAGGGGAAGGAGAGGGTGGGGAGGGGATAGGGACAGGGGGAAGGGGGGGGGGGGTCGGGAGAGAAAGGAGCACATTCTGGAGGTGATGTCTTTTGTTATTACAGATAGATATTTCGAACTTTTCCATCCAAATTAGCAGGTTTAAATTAGAAGACAACAGTGAAAAATAGATAAATAAATAAATAAATAAATAAATAAATAAATAATGATTGGCTCGAACGGTTGCCATGACAACGCCGCCATCATGTATTTTGGCTTCTCTGAAATGGCTGAAGTTGATATCTACCATCTACGCCAAATGCAAAGAGAATCTGATGAAACTTCTTGTTTGGCATATTATCTAAAAGACTACTTATTTTCAGCTCGATCCAAAGTTTTTTTAAAAAGTAGATAGCAAAACAATGGCAAAAATTCAGATTTTGAGAAATACGCCTTTTAAATTTATTATTATTATTATTTTTTTTTAAATGGAACAATTGACGTGAATTTTTTTTTTATTCGGCTTTTAGCCTCAAAATAGCCTTTTTCAAATACTAGCCCACTCTCCATGATTTTGTGTCTCTTTTGTTCCTGGCTGTCTGTTCATATCTTTTCTGGAATTTGTTCCCTGTCCCCTATCATTTATATGGGCTCCTATAGAGTTTCTTCCGGGTTCTTGAGGGCCTACATGTGACCTTCATATCTTTCTCTGTCAAAACCTTTACAATAGCAGATAAGTCCACAACTGTGATCTAAAGCAGCAAAAATGAAAAAGAATTTCACTTTTTATAGGAGGTATAAAGTCATTTTAGAGCACCTGGTGAAAGCTTACACTGATAGTCTCCGTGGTTGTCAGTCTGTTTCGTCTCAGAGTGGTCACCCAATGCCCGTTTCTGGCATTGGGGCTCAAGATATTGCTAGAAGAGGTCATAATCAAGTGTTATATATATTCTTTGCCTGTATTCGCTCAAACAGTGATGATCTGCCACTAAATATAGCAACCAGAGGAAACTAAATTCTTGTTGACAGTAGGCAGGAGCATCTGTTGAATGACAACGGGTCGAACACGTTAGAGTGGACAAATTTATTAATACTGTTTTTATATTCAGAAAAGGTTTGAGGAGAAAATAAAACCCAAAAAGTAAGGTTTTTTTTTGTTGACGTTGTTTTGTTGTTGTTGTTGTTGTTTTTACGTATATTTCAAGACGTTCCTCCCCCCCTCCCCCTCCCCCTTCCCTTTCCCTCACCACACACACTATCTTAATAGAAAAGCACAAAAGTTGTCTAGCCTTCAGATTCTAAATAGTTAAGAACAACAAACAACTTTATTGCGATTTCTGTTTTGGTTCACCCATTTTTTGAAGTAGTTCTTTTCGCCTCTTTTTTTCCAAAGCGGTGGATAGCGGAACATGAAGGAGAATCTTTAGCCTCCAGATCTACTGTGGACAAAAATGCTAACATGGTGATTAAACGAATCCAGAACGTCCAAGAGAGCGATGCTGGGCGCTTCAGTTGTAGTGATGGCGACCTTGAAAGCTTCCTGGAGCTCATCGTCATAGGTAAAATACACAAGTTTTCTAATCTTCTCTTCTGTCCATAACGAGTTTTGGCACGCAACAATAAGAATCGTTCTAACCACCTGATAAACCTGGCATCAGGGTGTTCCAGTGAAGGGTAAATTTACTCTTTAAGAAATAAATGGTTGTGTTCAGTCTTGGTGCATCTGTTCACATTTTTTTCTTTAGAAATAGCTACCAAAATTCTGCTGTATAATATGAACTTGAAATATTGATGTACAAAAATAAAATAAATAAATAGATAAATAAAAATGGTTATATTAGTAAAGTGGGCAGTGTAAACTCTCCCTGTGGCATGACCTTGTCGCATATATATATATAAAATCAATCTCTTATCTCCTTCGTAGGGATAGCTAAAGATTGGCTCATTATATCTCAGATGATAAGAGCCCTCAGTATTTAATATGCATTGGATAGGTGTCTTCTTAAACTTTTAAGTGATACCGAGACTGACTTTCTAAAACTCGAGGTTAAAGAGATAATATGCCAATGAAAATGCTCGCAGATATGCATTTTAGGCTCATGTACAATCAAAATTCTTTTGTTGATAGAAATGAAAGACGGAATTTTAAAATGAAATACAGCTGCAAAAACAACCAGGACATTTGCCTTAGCATTATTTTCATGAATTTAGTGAGGCAAAGAATGCCTGCTTGCGTTTATCTTGAAATTGTTCATGAAATATCTGTGCACTTTAACTTGAGCCCTGCGTACAGTATTCTACGTTCAGCAACATTTTATATCATTTTTTCCTCCTTTAGTTCTTGAACGTAACATGGATTTGAATTGAATTTTAATTGACAAAACTGAAACTAACTGATGCGGTAATTTACTTTTCTGCTTTACTGGGTTCATAGGTATCATGGAATTTACATGTAAAACTGGTCGGAAAGGCATGGCAGTTACACTGATTATTCCTTGATTTTGTTTTTCTTAAGCCTTTCAATCCAAAGAAAGTAGGATTATCTCGGCTTTTAGAAGCTGCCAATTTTTGGTGAG
>JBCEWB010284732.1:0-22641 GCA_039654565.1 Peronia peronii
TTGAAGAAAAAAAAAAAAACCACCTTCAGGACCCCCCCCCCCCCCCCCTTAAGTTTTTTTTAGGCCTTTCAGTCTTTCTGATTAAGACTATCTCGGCCATTTTCTTGTAAGCACGTCGGGCCACGGCAGAGATTGTCATCATCTCCATGTTAGCATCACAAAGATGTCCTGAGGAACAATTTACATTTTTTTAAAACAAAAATTGTTTTCAAATACTGTTTGCCATATATTGAAGACACTTTGTCTCATTAACTTGCTGGTGCAAATATCAGCAGTCGATTACACTACATTTAAGTCCTTATGAGTTGATCTTCCAATGAGTTGATTTTTTTTTCTTTGGAAGAAGCACAGAAATTACTTAAATTCTCTGAAAATAAAACAGCTATGCTGCAAGCTATAGTATCAACCAGGGTTGATCAGAATTTTCGGCCCCAATCTTTCAATGCTACATAACAATAATATGGATTATTTGATTTTTTGTTTTTGTTTTTTAGCCTTGTGATTCCCAGGTCAGATTAATCAACTAGGTTACAAATAGGCTAGTCGAGTACATGCCTGACACACCTGATTTCTTCTTTGGCACAAGCATCCGACTGGCACTGTGGCACTGTGATCAGAATGATAGAATGATTGAGCAAGGATGAAATGATGGAAAGATAGTGGAGTCGAGCCTAGGCCTAAAGCCACACAGCCTGATTTTTTGCTCAGTTCAGGTTTTGGCTGGCGACCCAGCTTAGAAATGGAAAAAAGAAAAGGCACAGGACTTTAAACTCTGGTCTGACCTCACGAATCAACTGGATGTTGAAGTCTAGAGCAGGCTGATATCAAGCAAATGTACTGTCCTGTAACGCTCATAAATTAATATTTTAATTTGGTCTCAAAAACTGGTGATCATTTCAGAAGTTGACGTTAACTTAAAGTTTTGGAAAGGTGTAATTTGTGCCAAATTTGAACACCAAAGGCAGAGGTGTGTGGTGATGGGGGTGGGGTGGAAGGGGGGGGGGGTGGAGGAGGGGTGGAGGAAGAAATAACCTAGTTTTAAAAGTGATAAGTAAAAAACAGTTACAGAAGAGCATGTTTAGTGCTGCAAAATGCAAGTCCTTATCTGACATCACATCCTGGACAGGGGATCAGATAAGCAAAGATTAACATCTATTTGTTGTCAAAGGAAATTCCTGATCACAGTGGATTTGTGTAAGATGCAGATACAACACATGTGACCCACATTCACACACATTTGCACAAAGACTAACCTCTCAGGACTAGTATCAGAACAAGGTATGAGGGAAATGTTGTACAAGTAGGAAGAGAAAGGCAACGTGGGTGTGCAAAACCCCAGGACTGGGAAAGTTGGACATACCATGGACTTCCTAGTGGCTAGCAGTAGTAATTAGACCATGACTTTGTGTACAGTTGACCATTGTGGTGAATGGAATTTTCTTGCTATCTTTCTGCAGTCTCTTTGAGTTTTTTTTTTTCTGCATTTAGCTGAGAAATTAGTCATTTTCATTTGGTTTTCTATTTTTATGTTAGAATTGATACTTTCACTATTTCTTCAGAATACGCATATTTTGCCTCAATACTTTTTTTACTTTGGCTCAGATCTAGCTAATTTTCACATCTGTTCTTTTGGGGAGGGGATTAAAATCTGTGTTATGTTGGCACTGTTTCACCCATGGTCCTGACATGCAGCAGGATTGTTTTTGGATTCCCCTCTTCCCAGTAGTTGATGACAAGGGTCTGTCACTCATGTGGTTGCAGTGTTGTCAGACTGACGGGCCAGACTGAGGCATGTTGTCATCATACTTTGTGTCACCAGTGCTTTGTTAAATGTTCACTGTTTTTTTCTATCAGGCACTGGTAAATGTTGCTGGACCTATCTGTGTACGATAGGCTTTAGGCTTTTGCGCTTTGAGATTAATGGCCATATCTCAATGACATGATAAGTTTTGACATAGACACCACAGAAAAACTGTGGCTTGTAAATCATTCCATGTGGAGAATGATGGAGAAATGATTGACTCTATGTCAGCTATGATCATATTGATATGGAATGATTCACAACCCCACCCTTGACAGGCTGATTGTGACAAGTTCCACTGTCATTGATGTTAGAAAATGTCAGCTGTATGAAAACACTGTTTAGACACTTTTGTATAGAATTCATTTGGTCCTGAGTACTGACATTTGGAACTTCACTTTTTTTTTTTTTAATTTGGTACAGCATTTCTTTGGCTTTCAAGGGTCACAGTTCACTGTACAAATGGCTTTAGATCATTTTATTTAAACAAGTCCTATTATTTGGGAAACTTAAATCAGGATTTTACAAAGTTTTGTCACTTCTGAATTCTGAACTTTGTCAGTTTAACAACTGTTTAACATTCCAGTTTAATGTTTTACATTTTAGAGAGCTGGACATATATCTATAGGCAAATCTTTCATTCAATTATTGATGATTGTTTATGTCATAGTGCAGGCAGACATTTTGTGTGAAGGAGTGAGAGATTTCTAATTCATCTTGTGATCATGACCATGTTTCATTGTGGATGTTGCTGTATGTCGGTCAGACTGTAAACCATTGATGTATAGAGCCATACATCGTCATATCACATGCAAATGGGACTGTGACAGAAAAGATTGTGACCCTGTGATGTTATCAAGAGGCCAAGAATCACAACCTTTTCTGACACTGTCTCACATAATCTGTGTTGAAAATGTAGTTGGAGCAAGCAAGCATGGTGAAAGCATGAAACTTCCTGACACTAAACCTGCACCTTTGCTTGTCATGTTGTATGCATTGATTATGACTACCATTACTCTGTAGTGTAGCAGTAGCAAATGTGATGTAGTAGATTTGACTGTGACAAAAGGCCGTGAGTTTTTGTCCTTGGATCAGACACATCACAAATGACACTTTTCTTTCAATGGAGGGTGTCCCTTTTCTTACTCACAGGTGGCTCAGATTTATTTCATTTTCTATCTTGTGTCATATAACTTGTGAATTCATGTACATTTTTCTTCTGTGAGTAAGAAAAAGGAATATATTCATTTCAAGAAAATGTGTTATACGTGACGTGCGTAATTAATGGGGAAAAACTGAGGACGACCTGTTTGTGATAGTCTGAGATATTGCCTCGTTGTTGTTAATGTTGTTGTTGCTGCTGCATGCTATGTTTGACATGCTCTGTTTGTTGCCTCTCAGGCCCCAGGCAGGGCCGCAGCGGCTCCATGGACAATCTCATCATCCCTGCCGCCTCCGCCCCCCAAATTGTTGTCACCCCCTCACCCCCCACCACCACCGCCACAGGTAGTGTATCACCTCTTCCAACATCTCACACTTGGCTCTGTCTGCTCATCTCAGCCGCTTTGTATAGTCATCTATTATCTCCCCTTGCTCATCTCTCGACTGGGCACGTCAGGACAGGGCTACAGTCAGTCATCTCTCTCTCTCTCTCTCTCTCTTTCTCTCTTTGATATCTGGAGTACTTTGACCCCTGACCCATGGCAGAGATGTCAAATTTCCAACTTTAGTCAGCAGTCCATCTTTTTAAGCACCATCAACTTTTTTTGTTTTTTTTTATATTGGGCTGACCAGTCTCCCAACTGTTTTCTTAATGAATCCATCAGCTGATTGTATTTTATCATAGATTTAAATGCAATACAAGCCTGACACGATGAGCGTCATGTATGTTTAGAACTTTTGTGTCATACATAAAGTGGAAGTGCATGATTTTCTAACTTTTTTTCTATGTGAAAAGTTTGACATGCTTGCTCTAGGCCATACTGAAACATCCCCGTACATCTCTAATCTTCAACAGAATGATTTTGCCCTGTCCATAGACACAAAAGTCTGATCGGTTAGCCCTTGGAAAGTGAATTGATAAAAAGATTCTCATTTTACTTTGTCTCTGCATTATTTTTCAAATAGCCAACAATCTGGTCACAAGATATTTGTCAACTGCTGCCATTGAAATCTAACCTGAAACATTTCTGAAACATTTGATCAATACCATTGTGGGCAGAAGCAATACGGTACTCATTTTTCACAGTGTTAGGGTCAATCCTAGAGTTGTCCAGGTGGCAATCAAATCAAAGATTTGTCCACAGTACTTTTATTTCCATTGTGTAGTTGAGTCACTTTCTATATTACCTTTAAGTTGTGACTAGGTTATTCATCTCGTTCTGTCAGTGTGCCTGAAAATGTCAGTTCTTAAAGATGAACAAACATGTAACTGTAGGGCAATAGTAGTGTCATTTCACTGGTTTCTGTCGACATTGATAGGGCTAATGCCAAACAGTTGCTGGCTACATTTGCACTGTACAAACCGTGAAGAACTGGATACATATATCATCATGTGTAAGAGTTAAAGCTTCTGAACCACAATGTATTTCCCAACTCACACAGACAATGAAGTAATGTTTATTATGTCACACGAGTTTGCTAGGGCCAGTGGTAATCAAAATATTTGCATTCTCTACAAAAAAAAAAAAAAAATGCCTTGGAAAAATTGAGTTTTTCTCTGCAATATTAGAATGCCAACTGAGATATTGGTAAACTACAAATAGATTTTTCACTCTCAGCTCAAATACAAGAATTAGTTAAGCTCCAATATCCATTATCCTTACTCATATAGATAGCAGTGGCCCAAATTGTGCTCCAGACTTTGTACCAGTCCATAGAGAAAACAGGGGGAGATAAACTTTCATGTTGAAGAAATAACGCATGTTCATAATTAACCCATGCAGGAAACTGGGAAACAACGTTCATTTATTCTACTGTTTCTGTCGTTATATCTCATTTTTTTTATCCCTTTGGCATTGAAGCTTATGCAGCTAAAAAATTGTTGCCAGCATTGCCCAAATTTACTAACTGTTTTATCTTCTGGGAGGAGTTTGGCTTTAGTTATTGACAGCATGCTTGGTTATAATGAAGGTCCACTATTGGATGTGGACTACCAGTTCTGAGATTTGCTTAACTAACCTATACATGCAGGCATCTCCTCTGTCAGTGTAAATAAACATCTTGTATGAAAATTCCCACAGATTCTGTAAGCAGCCACTGACCGACTCATACAATCTGTAGTAGATGTCAAAGATGTAGCCTGGAATCTTAACTAGACTGGAGACTTAAAGACAAAGTAGAAGAGAACCCATTTCCTCTGCGGGAGATTTTTTAAATAATATAGGTCAAATATAGTGTCCCGCCACTCAAAGTGTATGGCAAGTGTGCTCACCTCAATGTTGGTATTTTGGATGAGTAAACTGAATGTTACTTTCTCAAAGAAAATGTGTTTGGTGTTTTGAATGCATAATTCTATCGAACATACAATTCAGATCAAACACTCTCTCGCAAGTTTACTTTTTAGAATAACGTCAAATATAGCAAGCTTTTTCCGTCTTTATGTAAGTAGAAACACAGATCTTTATGCAACAATGTTGTCTGCCAAATTTCATATGGATACATTTAGTTTTCGAGTCCATAAGCCTTTTATTTTTTTTTTTTTTGCAGATTTATAGTATAGAATGTGTATAATCAAAACCAAAGTGAACAAATTATCCATCTCAGAGTTCAGACAGGACAAACAGAACAGTGTCTGATCCTTTCCTATCATGTAAACCTTCCAGAGTTGTGTCAGGTTTCAAACTGGCCTTACTAGGCAAGAAGTGACAGCCTGATGTATGTCTATTGCTATGCTGACCACTGAGGTGGTGTCAGTCTTTGGCTATTACAGCTGTGCTCAGGTACACTTGAGCTATGACAGTGAGTGTTAGCTTAGTCCCGTAGATCACTACTGACTTCTGGTTTGCCTCAAGTCATGTGATGGGCTGTAGTGATGGACTCAATGACAGAAACAGGCTTGCTACAGACCAGACATTTTGTCCACTGATATCTCCCACTAGTCTGAAATCTGTCCTCTATCTCTTCTATAGGCTGACCGATGTGTGATATTTGCTGCTTGATATCTCTGCTTCTGCTTATATAACTGTGTCCTTATATGTCTCTCTATGTTGTACTGCATTCATTTCAACTACAGCAACACATATTTGTACCATGACCTATTAATTTATACCATGATCTATCTATTGTATCATGACCAAGCCATTTGTACCTTAACCTATTTGTACCATGACTATTTATTTGTACCATGATCATCCATTTGTACAATAATCTATCCATTTGTACCATGACTATCCATTTGTACAATAATCTATCCATTTGTACAAAAATCTATCCATTTATACCCATGACCTGTCCATTTGTACCATGACCTATCTATTTGTACCATGACCTATCTATTTGTACCATGATCTGCCCATTTCAGTGACTTGTACCAATATCTTTCCATTTGTACCATGACCTATTCATTTTTACCATGACCTATACTTTTTTACCATGACCCATCTGCCTCCTTCCCCCCCTCCCCCCACCCCAAGATGTTGTCTCCCCCTCACTCACCCCCACCACACCAGCTGCTATACTTGTGTTTTCCTATTCTGTGTGCTGGTCACTTAACTCTTGGATGTGGATGCACTACTATCTCTGCTGACCTTTGACCTGTTTGGCTGAAGCCATGGCTCAGCCTAGATGGCCAGGTGTTGCCAGGACAGACAGAGATGTTTGATGCCATCAGTGTGTTTGACAGTCTGCACAGCGATGAAGCACATGCAGCTCAGGTTGGGCAAGAAGAGACAGTCACAATACATCTGGTCTCAGATTTAATCCTTGCACTCAGGCAGTCAAAATAGACAATGATCCATAGAAAAACATTCCAGATCTGACAGGAGAGGATACCTCCCATGTACAAACTGGAAATGTGTATGTAGGTCAGAGGTTCAGCCAGTGTCTGGAATTGTCAGCTCATGAGGTGGGATATCCATGCCCCTGACTTCACCACCCCACTGGCAGCCCGGATATACACAAGAGCTGAGTGCTCCACTTGATTCAATGACAGTGCAATCCTGTTAAAGCCACATCTGAAGGACTATCAAAATGATGCCAATACAATGCGAGTCAGAAGTAATCGGACAGTCAGAACATGTTTAATCCAAATGATAGAATTTATTAGTATTTAGGTCATTTATTGTCAAATCAAATGTACATGAAACAAAAGCTTTGGCTTATACTAACAATATTCCAATATCAAGTCGATCGATAGTCTAAAAATAGCTGTCCATTAACTTATAAGAAGCATCCATTGACTGCCCGGTTACTCCTGAGTCATCCTGTGTAAGAGATGAGGAGAGCTTAGACAAGGGGGAGAATGTTGTGTGAGGATTGTCATATTTTGCAGCAATTTCCTTCTTCGAAAGACTAAACTGAAGTTTAAGAACGATGGTCGATGATTTCCTCTTCTTTGTCTACATTTTCATGAGCTCTTCTTTCAGAATACTATATTAACAGTATGAGAGTACAGCACTGTTAGATTTCAGGACATTGAAATACAACTTGGCAAAGCTCATGTGCATCTGTGCGGAGTCAGGGAAATTGTGTAAATTTTACTTTCCAAAGACAAAATATTGGGACAAGTCCGGTTGGAACGGGGAACTTTCGATTTCCAGTTTGGTGACCCAACCCATCCACTAGGCCACTGGCACTATCACACTGACAGAATGAAAGAGAGAGGGTGGGGGGAGGAGGATGGGTACCCAAGGTTAAATGTATTAGTACTGGAATTGGGGTCTTCTTTAACAGCCTATCGGTACAATTATGGTTACCTTACATTGCAGAGACCGAAGCCTGTTCATTGTTGCTGTTGTTGCTTTTTGTATGTTTTTCTTGTTTTATTGACAGTTTTAGTTCTAGACTTTCTTATTTCTTTCATTTGTGTAACTGTTGGGTTGAGATCTGGTGGGTTCCTGGTACATTTCTATTGATGTTGTTGGCATGTTGATCTGTGGACTAACCAAAGATACACTGAGGGCAGGGGTTGAGGTGGGACTCACTCCCTCACTCACTCACGCACCCGCTCACTCTCACTCACTCACTCATTCACTCACTCACCCACTCATCCACTCACTCACCCACCCACTCACTCACCCACTCACTCTCTCACTCATTCACTCACTCACTCACTCACTCACTGCTCACACCCAAGGCAAAGATGGTTGTCTTTCTAGCAATCTAACCCTGTTGGACTTAGAGATGCACTGGTTGTTGTCGACCAAAGCCTTGCCCTCTTTCTAGCACTGGACAACCAGCTGCTCTCTCACAGCTGGTGTGGCTTAGATTGCTAGCCTTGTCAAGTTAACTCTTAGCTCAACCATTACTTGACTTCTGTTGTGATAAACATCACTTTCTTTTCTACATTATTGTTCAGCACTTTGACATACAGTTGTATTCTCCATATCTCCATATTCATTTATCTTTTTTATTTTTATTTTGTTTATTACTGATGTATCCAGAATATTACTTAGCTATCAGAAAAAGAAAGATAGATGCAGTATAGAATGGAATGCAGTTTGTTTTCATAAGTTGCTCTCATCAATATGAAAATATCTATGTCAAGTTTCTCACAAATAAAACTGAAGGCATACAAAACTCTTATTTGTAGAACAGAAGACATTCAGATGGTTCGCTGTGTCATTAGGGGACAATAAGACAAATTGGAGCCCATTTCCTGCTGCTGGAGACACTGCAATATTTAGATCCTCAGTGAGAGCCAAGTGTTTCCATCATAAGCAGATCCTAATTGCTCGGTTTGAATAGCTAAACCAGTGACATTTTTTAACAATTAACTGTTGTGGCATCCGAGTTCTCTAACATATTTGGCAATTAACAGTCACAGAATTATGGTTATCTCTCTCTTTTTCAATTTTTGTTCTTAACTTCCAGTTGCCAATTCAAGACAGTCTGTGATAGAATATAAAACTTGGTCCCAGACTTAGGTTGTGTGTGGATGTTTCTGAAGCCACAGGCTGATTGCCTACACAACCTGATTGGCTGACGGAAGGTTTGAGCTGTGCAGCTTCCACACATATTGATATTGTTCTCCTCTCTCTCTTCTCGTCCCTCCACGCCACTCTAGGTATGGGTCATCGCAGGATAGGCTCGGACGAATACGCCCGCCTATCATCTGTCTCCTCCCCGCTGTCCATCAACACCGGGGGTCCGGTCCCCACAACCGGTCCTGTCCACCACAGCAACACCTACCCCAGCCAGCTCGCACACCTGGGCCAGACAGACTATCGGGGTCAAGGTGATGGACAGGCCCTCTCCCCGCCCTCCAGGTCCATCTCCTACCAGCAGCCCCCGACAGGGGAACGCCTGCTCATCACGCCACGCTCTACTTCCCTCAGTTCTGACCTGCGACTGCCCATGATGGCAAAGCAGGGTCACGAAGCAGGTACTGCCTGTAGGTTATACAAACTCTCCTGTCTGATTCAACCACTTCTCCAGTGTTGAAACATCCAACTGAGCTGTCAGACCTTCTCTCTCTCTGCTGTACTCATCCTCTGCAGAAGGCCAACCTTACTCTCTCTGTCTTTCTCTTTCTCTCTCTCTCTCTTTCTATCCGCCACCTGCTCTCAGTGTCTGTGACAGAACTACAAAAATGACTTGTTCTACCTGACATTCTCCTGTTACACAACCGCTCAGCCTCTAACCTTGGTGACAGAGACTCGTAGATTCATATAAACAGAAAATTATATAATTAATGATGCCACAGATATTCCCAGAGAAGAAACATCTGATCAAACATTACATTAATGTGTTCAAAACAAAATCCCAGGTGTCAGCCTGCTCAGAAACGATGTGTCCTGTGTAATGGTAGCTGTCTGCAAGTGCACACGTACTCAGTGGTTGCTCATATACTTTGCCTTTGTCAGTGTTGGCATGGAATATAGGGGGAAAATAATGATCAGGAGGACCACAGATCTTTGGTTTGTTATACAAATCTTTACCAACAATCTAGAAGTGTTTTTATTTTTTTTTAAGTGTTATTTGTGACTGTCAGTGTCGTACTATCTAGCTGTCACATTCTCATATTGGTCCTACCTAAATGTCGCATTCTTAAATAAATCCTGCCTAAATCCTGCTAAAATGTGACACTCACTGTGTGACATTATCATAAAAATCCTGTCTAAAATGTCACATTCTCATACAAATCCTGTCTAAATGTGAAATTCTCATCTAAATCATTTGCTGAATGTCACATATAAATCCTGCCTAAATGTGACATTCTCATATAAATCATGCCTGAATGTCACATTATATAAATCTGGCCCAAACCTCACATTCTCATATAAATCCTGCCTAAATGTCACATTCTGATATATATCCTGTCTAAATGTCAAGATAACCTCCACTAGGAGATTGAAAGATGTATTACATTTTGTCACATTCTCATATAAATCCTGCCTAAATGTCACATTCTCATACCGACCATGCTAAATGTGACATTCCTTGTGACATTCTCCTATTGATCTTGCCTAAATGTGATACTCACCAAGTCCTGGAACCATACATAGTGACCAGCAGCCATTTCTCCCCCCTCACATCCTCACAGAGCTTCATCTTCCCATCTCCCTGTGTGTATAAAGTGGCCCCAGCTGACCTTGAGCAGAGCATTCGCCTGGCCAATAGAGATATGGCTGTCATGGCTATCACTAATAGCATCATCATTTTACGAAAAATGTCTTAAAATTAAGACGACTGTCCACCGACAACTAATTAAATACATCAAAAAAGTTGAAAAACAATATGAAAAATTTTGAATTGAGTTAATAAAATGAACTAATATCGCTGGCCAAATTTTCGAGCCTGCTTGGCTCTTCGTCGGGGCAATAGTAAAAACATACCATCATCATCATCATCTGCTAGTGCTTGGCTTTTGTGTTGAATGCTTGGAGCAGACCTATTGAGGTGTATGACTTAGTTCCGGCTGGCCTTTGCTATGGCTTGGATGGTGATCTGCAATATGAGATATGACACAATGAAATCAGGCCCAGGTCAATTTCTCTGTATATAGAGCTATTGATATTACGTTCAAGCTTATCTATTTCCCTTTCTATTGGTGTAAAAAAAAAAAATAATAAAACGTCTTTGTTCTTCTTTGAATAGATGTTGGCAATTAAAAGAGAATGGCAATGGAAGCTGTTGGCAACTGAAATTTAGCAAGAAAACCCTCCTTCAAGTCATGTCACTAAATTACAAATTTCAGACTTTTACCCAATATATTACATTTCAGCAAATTTAAACTCTGAATTAGAATTTTAAATGGACGTAGAAGGATTTTGTGCGAAAAAAAAATGGCGTTAAAAATTCATTTCATGTTAAAAAAAATAATAATAAAATAAAAAAAATAGTGCTTTCTCTGATTGCCTCAGTTTAACATTGTGTGACATCTCAGATATATATATTATACTGTATATATATATATATGTAAACTGCATGAAGACTTGGTCATGCAGGAATATTCTAGGTTACGTCACAAGTATCCATAGAAACTACGGGTGTGCCAGGAGCTGAAGGGTGGTATTAATGATCCTGTTTAAGAGCTGACAGTTTTTGCCTTGAGACCAGATATCTCTCAGCCAGTCAGACTCAGTCCATGTCAGTTTTCCACCAAACACAGATATTACTGCAACGTTCAACATCAGTTCCTAATCTTCCAGGGGGAGATAAAAAGTTTTGAGCTCCGTTGACTTGTAGTCAGAGATAGTGCACAGTGAAGAGATAAGGATTGATCCCACAGAACTAGGCCTGTGCATGACCGGTCATGATAACTGGTTATATCGGTCATGGACTCATGAACGATTAACCGGTTATGATGACCGAAGATCGGTTACGTTGTCGGTCATGATCAACCATTCATCAGTTAGCTACACCGGTGTTTTTGATCTCAGGAAAACTCCATCCGTCAGCGATACGCTTTCGTCCCAATGCCCCCATCTCATACCCCTCTCTCTGTGTATGACCTTTTTCCTTTTTTTTTTCTAACTAAAGAGAACAAAAGGTGAAAAAAAAAAAAAAACTCTGCACTGAGTTTTACTCAGTATTTAACCCTAGAAGTGCCAAAGAGCGATCAGCTGGGGTGTTACACATTGTACTTTGCATGTGAATTACGTTTTAGATAGCTGTATTACAATAAGAGGAAATTTGTTTCATACGTGTAGTGTCATTTGTGTCTACACTGTCATTTCTTGAACATAAATCAATACTATTGTGGCAATATTACATTCAGACTGTTTCTTGTAATTCTTTTAGGGTTAAAACCATTAGAAAGGTAGACATTGAGTCGCCAGGCCCACGCATTGAATTGCCCCTTCCCCCACCACCCCACCTCAATGCAAACTTTTTGTATGTTGTTTTACAAAATGCTGACTTGTGAAATGATCGTCATTGTTTGTGATTTAATTAAAATTTTAATTTATGAGCATCATAAGGTAATATTTGGTATTAAACTGCACTAGAATCCGACGCCCGATCGATCTGCAAAGTCAGATTAGTGAAATATTGAGTTTCACCCTCACGTTTTTCTTAATCTAAGTTCCCAGTCAAAGGTCATGTGAGCAAAACCTAGGCTGACTGTGGATGGCAGGTTCTTTGTTTTTAGTCACAATAGACTAAGGTCTAGGCCATAACCATGACCGATGTTACACATGACAAAGAGGAAAATATTTAACCGATATAATAATCGATCATCGACGGTCATGGGAGTCGGTTAACCGTTAATCGTCGGTTATGAACATTGTCAGTCATGCACGGGCCTACTCAGAACAGGCTAAGATAAGGACACAATGAACAGTTTCAGAGAGCAATTCAAATATTCACTTCACAACATCCTAATAGATTTATAATCTGCCCATAAGAGCAACATTTTCGTATTCAGAGATGAACCTTATTCAGTTTGTGTAATATATAAAATATCGATATCAGCCTACCTTCATCAAGTTTCATCCCCAATTTCTCTGTTCCAAGTCCAGTGACTTACGACTCATTCTGACTGGTTGCGACACACCTAGGAGTACCAGGTTATAGCATTATGTGTAGCTGGGAAGAGGATTTCCTTGCTGAATATCCTGAGTGGTATACTATGATGAAGGAAAAATTTAGTAACTCGTGGACATTTTTTTCAATGATTTGAGTTATTAATACATTTGTTATTATTATTATTATTATCATCATTATTATTTTTAAAGTAGGAATGTCCCTTATGACATTTGAAATGAAAGATAACCATCAGGATAAATAGATGTCTTTGTTGTAGTTTTTCATAAGTAGAGTAGAGCCTCTGTAGGGCAGGGTCACTGTGATCATTAGGGTTAATGTTTTTTGCCGATGATAGTTTTCCTCTGGTAGAGTCAAATGTCTTTAGTGTAGGCTCACCATGGTAACTGACTGTAACAGATCATGGGACTGACCAAACTAGCCAGTGTGTAATGTCCAGTGTGTGTATCAGAGTGGCCAGGTCAGCTGCTGTGCTCAGTGTGGAGTGACAGGTCAGCTGGCTGGCTGAGTTTGACCACTGTGGACACTGTTTGACCTGATCTTCTTTTTTCATCCCCGATATGTTTGTCTGTCGTTTCAGCCTTTGCCAATGTGGAGAATGCCTTCTACAACAACGATGCTTATTTCTCTCTGGAGGCCCATCTGCAGGTAAGGATCACCTAACCTCTCTGCAAGCCTCTCTGACATACAGTAGTTTTGTCCTTCCCTTGACATGGTCCTTTGACACTCTGAATGTCTTTTTTTTTCATCACAATGTCTGTGGAACAATTTCAGGCTAGGACACTCTGTCAGTAAATCATCTTACACACACACAGTTATGTCTTCACCATTAGAAGGTAAAGTTCTTGCTCTCTAAGTATCAGAAGACATCTTGGTTATCAAGACTTAATGTATTGATATGGTTTGATGTCTATAAGGAATTGTCTACTTTTCCATCATCATAAACATCCCATTCTTTATGTTTTTGATTGAACAAACATGTGGATCACAGTAGATCTGTTTTGGTGTCCCTCCAACTATCCAAACTCTTCCTGATCGCCCTCACAGATAGCCAGGAAATTTTGAACATTTTAGATACATGTAATGTGTAAGTGATTCTTCAGAGCAGGCCCGTAACTATGGGTGCTACGAGCCATAATCATACATACAAGATGGCCGGAAAGACTGACCGACCATAAAGACATGAACTTAATGGGCAATTCTTTATTTCGAAACTAAGAAAAAAGAAAAAAAATCCAACAACAAATAAACCCAACTCTGTAGACAACACAAATAAAAACAATTTTCATAAATCAAAAGACCCAAACATCAGAATGACTCAAAAAAAAAAAAAAAAAAAAAACCCACGGTATCAGTATCCTGGTACTGTTGGGCCACCCTATACAGAAACTGTCCCTATAGTAGTTTGTCTGATCACTCAGTCTGACCACTCCTATACTGACCACTCATATGTTGAACCACTCATATTGACCAGTGTTTCTTTTACTGTGTGATTTCCCCAGCCCATCCCACCATGCCTGACCAGTGCTGAGTCCATGCAGATCTTTGACGAGCACTGCCGGGTAAGTCAGACTGCACGTTTTACACTGCAACAGTTAAAGAGTTTGTTCATCTGATAGTATTCTAGATACATCAATAGACAAGGAATTTACTCATGGCAAAGATTTGTCATATATTGTGATAAGATTTTTTAACGCATTTCTGCGAAAGTCATATGTGAAACACATCTGTGGGTTGATTATTCTCTCTCCCAGAAAGGCTTGTAGGATCCTTGCACTCAGGTGGTTAAGCATGTCTGTGTGCATAGAAATGTACAGAAAATGTGTATGAGAGTTAATATAAAAAATGTGTCTGGACAAGCTGTCCATGAATTTTAGTCTTAGTTCGTTTTTTAGAAAATAATTCAAATTTTAGACTGCTAAACTGCCAAACTAATAACCAACGATCACAGGTCTACTCTGACATCCCACACATCTTCCCATCGAATGATCAGACCCGTCACTGGTGTGTGGACTTACCTGTTTATTGATGTGTTTGTTTGTTTGTCTGACAGCTGGCCCAGGAGTACCTGAGAATGCAGGCAGAGATAGCCGTTCTGACCCAGCGCAAGTGAGTACCGTACAGGGATAGAACTCGCCTATCAAACGATGGACGGTTTCTCTGTTTTATCCACGGTTTGTAAGAGTTGGTTTGAGTGGTTTGTATGTGATTATGCCACGTATGGTGAAGAAAACAATCTCAGGATTGGTGGGTGCCAGGTAGACATGATTGAGATATAAGATGAAATAAGATAAGAAAGTTTTTATTTTGTCCTCTATAAAGGACAACCCATTCACAGTTGAGGAGACGCCATATATATATGGCAGATACATTCACCCACACTGTCCAAACTGTCACTCACAACATCAGAACTAGGGGAGAGTCAAGAAACATTGTCTCAGCTTGATAAATTGTCTCACTCTGTGTATCAAATGAAAAAATTCTTTAGTGTTCTCCATTAGTTCTTACACACAACAGACACCCAGTTCTTTTAGAATATGTCATGGATATGTTATCTAGAGTGAGAGATAGAGAAATCATGAACAGAGAAAGAGAAAGTTGACAGGATCTCCCAGTGCTGGATTATCTGTGTAGGTAATAGGTGTGAGTGACACAGTGTGCAGTACTGCATGTCTCAGGCTTTGGTCAGTATGTTTGGTCAGTGGTCAATGTTCATGTCTTGTTTCTTCTCTTACCCCCTTTCTCCTCCCCCTCCAGACATGAACTGAACAAAGAGAGAGAACAACAGGAGGAGAGAAAGTTGAAGAGTGGACAGCTGGCTCACATAGAGGAGTACACCAAACTGTCGGCCGAGAATGTAAGTACTCACTCGCTAATCTATCTTTCTCTCTAGTGTCACACATTCAGGGGACTCACAGGTAGAAAATCATCAATTTGGGTACTAAATGTCATGTTTTTATTTTATTCTAGAAAGATGTAATCATTCTACATGTGTACTGTTTATGTTGAACAAACATATGTAAAGGGCCAAAATATGATTAGAAAATACTCTACCCTCCCCCCCCCCCCCCTTAAAAAATTTTAAGCTTAATTTTTTTTTGGAAAAATAACTTTTTTCTGACAAATATGACACTGTTTTCTTAAGATTTTTTCATTATTGCACTTAAGTCTTGAAATTTGGCACAATTAATCTCCATTCATATTTGCAAACGGCTACAGTGTAGTTACTTTTCATTTTGATGTTTTGAGAAATTTTTTTAATGATTTATAAAAAATATTGCCGTCTTCAAAGTTTTCAGTGACATAATTTAAATATTAACCGCCTTTGAAAAGCACTGTAATATTAATTTATTGCGCAGTCAACTTCTGAATTAGCCAGCTACTTGATTTTATATCTTCTGAAGACTACGCAACTGAAAAAATCTAATTTCAGTGGTTGGCTCAATTTTGCACTGACAGCGCAGCTTGTCAGGGATATAATTGTGTTAATTTTGTGACAAAATAAACTTTTTATCCAGGTTAGTGTGAGATCATGCCAGAGCTGTAGTGTTAACAAGTTTGTACACGGAGCGGTATCTGTCTGGTCTCTCTCTCTCTCTCTCTCTCTCACTCACTCTATCTATCTGTCTCTCTTCCATCAGGAAAGTTTGCTGAGTGTGCATAGAGAGCTCAAGTCACAGGTAGAGAGGTACAGGAAACAGGCCGGAGCCAAGCGCATAGGATAGCACAGGACAGGACATGCTAGGACAGGATAGTGCGATATAGCCAGGATAGTTCAGCAAGACTGAGCACAAGATGTTCAGGCTATCAATTAGTGTTTGCTTGTGTCATATTTTTTCACACCTTGACTCTTGTAGTTTGTCCACATCAAAGATGACAGTTAGAAACTTGAGGAAAATGTCTTCTCAAAAAATAAAATCCACCATAAAATCCATTAATACATGTAAACATATGGTTATGTCTTACAGGTACTTGCAAGCATATTGTATATGTCTCGCAGTCAAAATGAGACGTATGTCGATTTTTCAGCCTGTGGGGTTTTTGGTATCATGTGAAAGCTTATTTCATACCCTTTCAGATTGTGAAGAAAGTTTTGAGCTAGCTTTATTCTAGCCAGAGATATTGCAGTTTAAGGAAACAAGGAGGGACCCCCAGCAGTGACCGAAATTCCGAGAAAATAGAGTTTAGCGATCGAACACATAAATCTACATACCTGCCTCACAAAAACCCGATTTTAGTGAAATATTTATAAATCAACTGTAGGACTGATATTATCTTGTTTAGAAATGAATGCACTTTCGATTTCTGCAATAAAAAAAAAATCGATATCTGACCCCCCTCATCACATTCAAAGCCCGATTTCTCCATTCTAGCCCGGTAACTTACGTCTCATTTTGACTGGCCGTGAGACATATGAACACAGAGATTGTTGGACATTAGTTTGCTTTCCTCTCTTTTCAATGAACACAAACTGACATCATTGTTGTTGTTGTTTTTTCTGCAAAGGGGGGGGGGCAGATGGGAGAGAAGAAGGAGGTGGGCAATGGTGGTTTTCTGTGTACAGAATGGAACACTCAGATTTGCCCACACAAAAGCAGAGAAAGTGTGTAACTGTCAGTCCTGGGGCTGTAGGGAAGCCTAGCATGGTGTATGTGTGTACATGTGTATGTGTGTGGGTGTGATAGAGAGACAGTGTAGCACATCAGTGGGTGGGTCCATGAATGAAATTATCAAACAGCTTGTGTAACCTGTGATCACATATGTCTGAGGCAATGTTGGATGTCACAAAATGTATGTAGCCTACATCATGGTTTACTGAGTGTTTATTTCATAGTTTTATGTCTATCTTGATAAAGTTTTATCTCTAACTGGATTCTCAGCTTTCATGACAGATCTAATGTTTGTTGATAGGACGATGGAAACAGTTTTTAACGTAAGCTATTTCTTCATTCCTGAATTTTGCCAGCAGTGAATGCCATCTGGGTTCCATTGTTTTGTCAGCCAGTGGTTGAAATCTGAGGGGAAGCAGGGCACCATGAAGTGTGGACGTTGGTCTGATTGCCCAGATGAAATGTTCTGTTCCTCAGGTGAATGTTGTTGTATGTAGAGCAGGAAGAAATCAGCCATGTACCAAAACTTGCACATCTTCACCAAATTTATTTGACAAACAAAACTGAACCAAAACTCAACAGTTTTAGGAGTCATTGTGCAGGCAAGTATAGGGAAAGAGAAAACTCATCAGTCATTTCAGTCGGGGATATACATGTATGTCAAAATTTAGGAATGTCAAACTTCCAACATTGGTCGGAAATCTGACTTTCTGGTAGAGCTGACTTTTTATTTGTGGCTGGTCAACTGTTTGATTTCACTTTTCAATGAACATTTTTGCATATGTTTATTATGAATATGAAAACAAATCCTTTCTTAATCCATGAAGTAATAGATTTTGACATTCTGATAATGGGTTACAAGTTGTGCACGATGAACTGTCAAAATGAGGTATGATAGAGATTTGCTTCTTTTGTGCTCTACGCCTGTCAGTCTGCAGTCCATGTTGAAGACTGAGATCTTAATGGAAGTTCATGGTGCTCAGTTTCTCAAACCCATCAGCCAACCTGGTGGAAGTTGTTGATTGGAAATCAGTGCTTGCACTTGAATCTTTTGACAAAGGATATGCAGGAAAAAGTTGTTCCCGAGCAAGAACTTGATCTAGATCTATCCAGAGCAGAGCACGACATTCTTATTGAAAAAATATCTGATGGCGGCCGTTATATAAAATATATGCTTTTTGGTTGAATGAAAACTTTTTTAAAACGGTCAGATCATAGCTAGTTCATATTCCAATATGTAATGTAAAGGTGCACAGTTCAGTTAGCACTGTGGGCTAATTTTTTTTACGTCCTAGTATTATGTAATATGGAAATGCAAAATTTTCAGACTTTTACTTGCTTATTAAAGCATTTTGACATCCTCTGTAATTTCTGTTTGTTTATTTGTTTTTTTGTTTTTATTTTCTTTTGTTTTGTTTGTTTGGGTTTTTTTTTGTTTTTTTTAGTATAGCTATTTTCTCAAATTTGGCGTCTTGGCACATGACGGATTCCATCATCACACTAAGTTTATAACATTTACAAGTGAATGCATTCAAGGAATTATATACACATACATGTCGTACAAAACGAAATGCTAGTAGAGCACTCCAAGTGTTGTTTTGTTTTTTTTTTCTCTCCACTGAGCACTGACAGCCCAATCTAACACCTGGCGACAATCACCTCATTGAATCCCAGTGTCTGATTGGTTCCTCACCAACTGATGTCACAAACATGTCACAATCATCAAGTTTTGATTGTCAGTGCAAGCAGATCTTTTGTCAGAAAATTTATTAAGTTGATCCCATCCATGATTCTGTTACCTGTAGGCCTAATTTCCTGACATGAGATGTCAGTCCTGATGGTCCAGGCGGCCAAAGGAGAAATTTTAAAACCAGAATTTTTAATATTGTTGTGTTTTAATTGGCCGTGCACGTAGCTCAAGCAGATCAAACTCTCTACAACTGCATAGCTAACAAAATAAACTTTTGACTTTCATCCGTTTCTGTGCTAAGACAGATTCTTTTTCTCTCTCACTGTTAATTTTTGACATCTTGCTAGAATAGAAATGGTATAGACTGATCAGAGATATTGTCAGATCTGTAAATATGGAATGTACTGCAGAAATAAACAAAGAGATTGTACTGCTTCGTGAGATCATGATTGTGTTCATGAATGAGATTTTTGTTGTTGTTTGTTCTTGACCTGTAATGTTTTGTCATCCATCTTTTTCATTTGATTTTGTTTGTTTGTTTGTTTGTTTTCTGTCTTTCATGTTTTATTTGTTTTTGCCTGCACTTGACTTGTGTCAGTACTGTGGATATCTGTCACATTGTATTTACTCCTCCAAGCATCCATTCATCCATAAATGCTGATGTCACTCAGCATCTGTCTATTTGTCTGTCTGACTACATATGTGTCTGTCTGTCTGTTTATCTATCTCAAATCTCAGGGTGTCTATCTATCTGTCTGCCTATCTTTTAATCTTGTTTCTTTCATTTCTAGCTGCCTGTCTGAATGTATCCTCCTGCCCTATTCCATTCACCACTTTGAAAAAAAAAAAAATTTTTATTGAGCTATAGAAGAGGCAGTGTGTTGTATTGTAACAGAAGTTTGAAAATGTCAGGGGGGGAGTCAGACCAGAGTCTGACCTGTAGTCGGTACTAGGCAGATGTATCTGCCCCGGGCGGGGAGGGGGAGGCAGGGGGAGGGGAAGGCAAACCTGGTAACACGGAGTTATTACGGACCATGTACCTGTTTGTGATGTGTGATTAGGACCTGGGGGGAAGTGAAGACCTCACTTGTTTACTTGCTGTCTGAGTGTCTCCCACTCCCAATAACTGCCCACCTCCTGTCCTAAACAACGAGGAAATGGTGATTGAGTTTCCACATGGAAATGTTCAGCTCTAAGTTTGGCAGTTGTTGCTACGGCCATCTATTTTTTTTTATTCCTTCTGCCTTAAAATTTAGATATGTTACAATAATACCAGTAATAATAATATGCATTGTATCTGCGTTCTATTTTCTCTCAAGTTTTATAAACGTACGAATTTTCTTACAATTGGCATGTATTAAAAATGTCTTACGCCCAGAACAAATGAGTCGGAAGTCGCTCCGGGTGATCGTGAGTTATGGCCGTTTTTAACTATTTTCTGACTCATATACCACATTATTCTTTTCAGGTTAGAAAAAGTTGAATTTTAATTTTGTGGAAAACAAATAAAACATTTTGGTATCTCAGTCGGAAAAATAGTTAAAAACGGTCGTCACTTGAAATCTCTCTGATCGACTTCCCACCCATTTGCCCAGGACATGAGACAAATATACGTGAATAATATACATGTACTATTGCTTCGACTGTATGAATTCATTAGCCTCTTTTAAAAGATAGTGGTAAGTTTTTGCACATGCTGATGTACCGTATGATAATCCATCATTTCCCAATTCTTTAGCTGTCTCTATCCGAGGTAGATAAACCTGTGTGTTTGTTTTGAGACTGTTTTTATGTTCACATGTTAATATTATGATTCTGATTTTGACTGTGCCGGCTACTTATCACGTGTTACATCCACTGTGTCTTTGTGTGAGAGATTTGTCAGTGTCAGCCAGCCAACCAGCGTAAGCTGATAATGAATAGTATGTTCCTGGATGATCACAGAGTTTACACTGTTTGAATATGACGGGATGATGAAAGAAAAGCGACCTATAATTATTGTCAAGTTGTCATGTGTATTTTGGTGGCTGTGAAACAATACAACCACTCCGGTAATCCTAATTTTCAACGGGAGGTGAGGAAGGAACGGTTTCACCTCATCTTTACCTTCATCTATCCCGTTGTGACGTCACAGTGGACCTGACAACCAGTTCCCTCCATCCCTCTCCCCCTCTCTGTCCTCCTCATGATGACATCACAGCTTTATGTCTGTCTGTTCCGCCATGTTGACCTACCATCTCTTTGTCTGTCTGCCTCTCTACTAAGTGATGGAGGGACCAAAAATCTCCCCCCCCCCCCCCTCCGCTCCTCTGCCCCCTCCAAATCCAAACAGGAAAGTGAGATACGCTCTTGCCATAGTTTGAAGTTTTTTAACGGAATACATGTAGCAGCTTTTGGTTTTCCCCACAGAAAAGTCATCATTAGTGGGGTAAAATATCTTGATAGATTTTTTTAAAAAATGTATTCAAATTTACCAGAAAACGAAAGTGAAATTTCCTGCCCAGCTTGGTAAGAAGAATTTTATGGGTAGAAATTTGGAAATTAGAAATTTTGCCCGGGCAGCAGCGTTTTCGCCTATTCTTCATAGGATTTTTAACTGCTAAAGGGTCTTAAATGTGCGAGACATACACTTGGAGCCTCTGAAATATATACTTGTATTTGCCTTTATCTGAGAGGGCTAGAAGTCGGGTTTCCTACCCAAGAAGCCATGGGACCATTGACTTACAAAAAACAAAAAAGAAACCAGCGACGTAACTTTTTCACCGAGGAGCAGACGCCTAACCCCTTCGGCTATGACGCAACCTATGATCGGGTCTTGTATCACGGCAAAGTTCAGTCCATATAAAACACAACAAAATACAACACGCTCATTTACAATCTGTCTTTGTGTTTGAACTAATCCTCATACACAAAATAAATAAGCCTAAATAAATAGAAACTCTCCTCTGAGGGTACGACTACCTTAAAATGATGACGTTTATACACCCTGGAATACAGACCAGCAATATTACTGGGTTAAGGACCCGATCTCCCTAACAAAACCAAAACAAAACAAAAAAAATATGGAAAATCTCAGAGGTTGTTTCAGCATTCAGTATATGTGTGTAGATATGAAGGAATTTTCTCACAGAGCAGATACAGGTAAAACTATGGAGTTGTTTTTGTTACATACATGTACTTGTCTGTTGATTTCTAGCAGATACCCAAAACTGATTTTCTGATGTCTTTGAACTCGTGTACAAATGGTATGAAAGGATTAGATCTTTTTATTCTGAGCATTTTGGCAAAGAGAACTAGTAATAGGGGCCATATTGAAGCAGAATAGAAAACAAATGAAAAACAATAAACACACATCTTCAATTTAAAAAAAAAATAGAACATGGAGTAGCTGG
>JBCEWB010284952.1:0-22640 GCA_039654565.1 Peronia peronii
TTCTCACCAAAAAGTAGCAGCTTCTAAAAGCCGAGATAATCCTACTTTCTCTGGATTGAAAGGCTTAAGAAAAACAACCCCCCCCCCCCCAAGCCGATTTCTCGTTGCTTGAAGAAACAAACACATGAGGTCAAATTTGACGTGTCATTGTAATAGATTCTCGTCCACTTTGCAAATAGCGGGTCCATCAAATCCCAATTTTATGAGCGGAAAACGGGTACACCAGAGCATAATCATACTTTACTTTTTCTCCATATCAATTCAACTTTATCTCTTCGCAAATATTAAAAGACAACCTGTTCCATCAATTCCTTCTCTATAAACTGGATTTGCCGAGGGAGATATCGCAAAACTTCATGTCAACTTTCTGGAAGGGAATTTGCCAGGGAATATACGTTTTGTAAAAGTATATTAGAGTTTCATAACAGCCTATGGCTAGGCATTAGAAGAGGACGAATATAACAGTTTCTATATCCTTGTGAGGTGGCGTTCATTAGAAACCTCTTCATCCTAGACCGCAGTATATGGCAACGCTGATAAGAATTCATGCTAGTCAGTTACAAAATGAAAAACTGGTTTGGTGACAAGATCCTTACTCACAGATATATCAATCATTAATGAAGAGTGCATAGATGGGTAACACTAGCCCAAGTCGAAAGTAGATTCCTATCTACATAGTTTTAAGTGTCCAAATAGAGGATTTCAAAATTAATTGATTAATAACCAACATAATGGACAGTTAACAGAAGTATTAAAATGAGATTGTAAAGAGCATATATAACGGCTCTAGTGGAAACGTAGCTTGCTTAATAGTAACTGGTTACTCCTTAGTCTAACGAATCGATTTCTTAGTAAGTTTGGTTAAACATGTTCGCATACTGCACATTTCAAATTTCTGTGACACCAATCACATTTATGAAGCAAATTGTGGCTGTAACTTAAAATGGAGCTATGAAGCAGGATAGTATTGAAATCATATAAAAATAGACCAAATGTATCATAACGGGGAAATGATATAAATGCCATGGTAGAGTATCACTATGAAGGCGTAGCCGTGTTAGTGCTAAAACGATCTAGGGTAGGCCCACATCAGTATTATGTTTAGTCAAGAAGATCCCATTACTTAGTTTACAGTTATTTCCATCTAATAAAGTATCCAACTATTCAGTGGCGCTTACAGAAATACAACTTCCAATTCTCAAGACCAGCACATTTCCTTAGCTAATGTCATTGCATTCACAATATGCAGTTATTTCAATGATATCCTAAGGTCTGTCACGCATTTTTGTTGATTCCACATATGGTTGACCACAGCAGGATCATATGTGTGAAACAAAGGATGATGGTTCGTCATCTTATTTTGGTGCTGACAGCTGCTTTGGTACTCCCGCTCTTCGCAACTACTGAAGGTAAATAAATTATGTCCTGTTTGTCTATGTGTGTCAGCATGTGGACAAACAGATTACATAATAGGCTACAATGAAGACCGAACACAGAGTCATGTAATGAACTCATTTAAAAAAAGAGGCTCTGAAAAATAGTAAATCACAATCAGTGTATGTATTTTCCTCTGTATTTCAAAAGGATCACGTAGAAGAAAGTTGGGTTGAGGTTGTTTGTTTTTCATACTTTTTCAGGTTGTGATGCAGGTCGGTTTGGAGGAGAGTGTCAATACGACTGTCACTGTCAGAATAACTGTAATATCTGTGATGGGAACAGATTGTGTCAGTCTTGTTACTTCAATGGACAATGTAGTTCTAGCAACAAGCCTGATTGTCCTGAAGACAACTGTGACAATGAGGGGCGATGTATTAACGGTGGTGGCTGTCGCAAGGGATGGTTTGGACCATCATGTCAGTATGGTAAGACGCTCATGAAATGTTGCCAAACAATAAAGAAAGTCAAAGTGAGCACCAGCTACTCACAGTCAAATCTGCCGACAGGATGTCGCATTTCTTGTTGCAGACATTAAAATGTACTCTGGTTCAGTGATGTTTAAGGTCCAGCAGCATAACAACTATCATTACATGTACGTACTTTTGATGTCTTTTCCTTTCAGAGTAAAATTTCTTTTTTGTATCTGATCTGATTTTAAAATGATTTTAAAAGCAATATTTTATAACGAAATGTTTCTCGAGGACAAAGAACGTTTATTCTATTTTGTCTCCTCTGGAATATTTCCTCTGGCTATAATATATATAAAGTCGACTCAATTGACGCAAAAGATTGCGATTTCACTGATCAAATAACGTATAATAATCAGTTTTCAGGGGAGAAAAGGAACGAATTGGTAACCCTATACTTAAAGATATTTAAATATCTTTATGGTCGCATTTCTTTCTCTAATGAAGTGAATGATCCAATAAAAATTGGCTATTCCCATTTACAGGCATATACGTATAACCAGAGACCCGAAAAACGATTCTAATAGGAAAGGATAATGATAATTATAAGGGGTTAAATTTAACTATGCATCTGTGATAAATGAAACTGAATAAATCTGAAAATTATTATCTCTCACTGAAATACATACATATAAAGACGATTCAATAGACTCAAGTACAATGTAATATAATATGGTAAAACTACCACTCAACAAATCAGTATGGTCCAATGTCCACAATGCCTTGAGGTGTTGTTCTAGAACTCCCATACTCATTTCATACACCATTTAATGGTGCCATTTATGCAGTGGACCTGATTCAGGATGCAACCGGTGTGGTCACAGCTGCCTCAGGAATAAACACTGACACTGGCATACTGTCTGATGGAGATGATACCACCTGTTTGACAAATCCAGGCCTTCAGTCCATAACTGTCACTTGGGCACAACAGTATCCTTTCACCTGGCTCAGGATACATACTGAAAATCCAAGTGCAAGTAAGTATTGGTAGAGCTTTCTCGGGCAATTTATTGCCTTGAAATCAATAATTAGTTACCAGAGTGACATTTTAATGTGACGCAAACACAGATTTTTTTCCTTGTCTCCTTGTGAATTCCATTTTCGTTTCTGTCAGAGCCTAGTTTCTGTTAAGTTTAGTTTGTCATATTTAATTTGCCAAACATAAGATAGAAAATGGCTGAGACATTACATGATACAGCATGCAAACAACAGGACCATGTAATAAATGGCATTAATCGTAATTCTTACAAGATGGAACAAATGTAAATATGAAACGATTGCCTTCCACTCTGTAAATAAATATTGCTGTAAACATTAAATCTTCTAAAACATTTCTGCATGTTGGTGGTGTGAATGCTGATTTGATATAATATAATTTCAATGGTTTACTTCTGTGTAGATCTTCTACCGAACATCACAGTCGAGTTTAGCGATGGCACATTTTCTTCAAAGGTTGGCTGTACCGGCCGTCAGAGCGCTGTGGTCTCTGATACAGCACTGGATGTTCATTGTGATCTGAACGTCCCAATGTCTCAGGTCATCCTCACAGGGGAAGGAGTCGGGTATCTCTGCTCTCTGTATATCAGTGGAGGTAAGTGGTAGTGGTATCAGCTATTTTCAAAACGTTTCCCACGAAAGTCAGCTTCTTTTGTAGAAATTAAGTGATCGGGCAGGATATATATATATGTTGTGTATAAGTAACTGGTTATTTCTAGTAGAAGAAATTTCTTGATAGCAACTGTTATGTTATTATTTTTTATGATTAGTTCGATTAATTTAAATGGGTAAATTAGTCTCTTTGGCAAAGCGCGTGTTTCTTTGTTTTCAGTTTATTGCATACAGTATATAACAGCAGAAAAATCAATAACACTTCAATAAAATGTATATTGTTAAAAGCCGACGGCCTTTCTCCCAACAACGAAGAGTTTCCAAAAGACAATTTAATAATGCCATTTTCTTCATAAAAGCTTCCCAAATTCCTTGCATGTGTTCTGTGATGGAAATCTATTTCGAAAATAAATGTACCGTTTGATGAAAAAGAAGTCGTACCAATAACTTTGTAGCAGCTTTCCTATCGTGAATGTTTATTCTTATTGTTGTTATTGTTATTATTACTATAGCTGTTTCATTTCAATATCGGATGTGAAAATTAGTTACAGCTTTTCACTTTGCAATGGCAGTCTCATTCCATCACTTGTTTTGGTGTATTGAAATCTTGTACCACATTTCAATAAATCACTGGCCCCAAAATGCAGAGGGAGGAATGATGGAACAATGAAACAGATAAAAACCATTAAGTCATCCTGCTCACATCTTGCCTATGATATTTGATGTGAGAGGGGAAACATAAATTACTTCTCCTTCTCTCTCTTTCCTTCTCTCTTATTCTCTTTTCTACCCCCCCCCTCTCTCTCTCTCTCTCTTTCTCTTTGTACCTACTATGTTAAAAAGGCAATAAATGGTCGTCTTTCTTTCAAACGGGGACGACAGTTGTTTTCTATATTTTTTTCGTATGTTTTGCAAAAGTGTTTCACTATGTATGGAATGCCAGAGAAATACAGACTTATTTTAATGTGAGGGACCTGACTTTGTGTGCTTTGTGGATTTACTTCTTACCAGTTAGCAAAAGACAGCATGGCCTGTTTATAAGTCCAGTAAAAAAAAAAAAAAGTTCCTTAGCAGTTTAAAATCGGATGAAGAGTTGGGGGATTCGTCGGCGTCCGGGCACAATATCTACAATTTCCAAAATTCAACTCTATTCGTGTTTTTGTTTGTTCTTTGTTATTTTGGGTGTTAATGTTGATTTGATTTAGCGATTTTTAATTTTTTTTTTTTAAATAAGCATTTCATGCAACATCTAAACTGGAAATATTACAGTCCACTCATCCTTAATCATGGCGATAGCATTACCATACACAACCTGAAGGTGCACGCAATTTCTTTTCGCCTTGGTCGTTCAAAAGTATTAATTTATGCGAACAGTGATCGATAACTAACACTAGTATTGTCGAATGTTACGTGAATTAATATGGTCTTAAAATATAAAATCTAATATCAAAATAGCACGAACAGATATTTATAAATATTAGATTGCATCCCTGCTAGCCACGGGCTGGGAATATATCTGGAAGGTATAACATATTTGTTGGATTCGTAAAAATATATTACAAATATCGTTTTTTTTTTTTTCTTTTCTTTTCTTTTTTTTTTTTTGTTAGTTTTTTTTTTTTGTTTGTTTTTTTTAAAGTTTTGTTCTTTTTGTTCTTTTCACATTTCTCAGAGTATTGAATTTATCAAGACTTAAACATCAAAAAACACTGAAGGAAAAGTAACATACAGTACGTAAAAAATCATAGACTTACCTGTCCTACTTTCAGGTTTCATTTGAAATTTGGCGAGGTGATTTTGTTTCTTTTTAAATTAATTATTACAATTATTAAAGTGAATGAATGGTATTACCTTCATTAAATAAACATCAGGCTTGCTATTTCGGCCAGAAGGAAACGACAGCCATTTTGAGACAGGATCTTTTGCATGATAGATATGTCAGTTCAATATGGTATTGTAACAGGGCAGTAAAAATGATGTTTCAGTACCACAGTACAAGGCTTTGACCTATAGCTCTACTTTTATTTTAGGGTTATTTCCTCATCTCATGTCTTGATATGTGTTGCGTCATTTATCTCCTATTTTGATTTATTCCTTACAGGTCGCAACGTAGCACTACGACAGGAGGCCAATCAATCTTCCACTGCGGGTTCTGACACGGCAGATAAAGCTGTGGAGGGAGACCGAAGTCCCGTCTTTTCCGCCAACAAATATCGTGCTTGTACGCATACAAAAGGCGGCCAGACAGTGGCAAATTGGAATGTGACACTTTCAAACCAACAACACATCAATAGATATGTCCTATACAACAGACAAGGTCTGTACAAAGCATGAACTTATTTCAGTCACAAACAATACATATTTGACTTAAAAAAATAAAAAAAAGCTCATTAAAACAAAACAAACCAACAAACAAGAAAATATTGAATGAAGGGATGAATGTGATTAACAGACTATCAAAAATTGATAATGCCCTTTTTTATTACTTGACATGTTTTACTGTTTGATAAATTTCATTCATCTAGTCATCTACAAAAAGAAAGTTGATTAAAAAAAAAGAAAAGAGAAAGAAAGAGGAAAGAAAAGGAGAAAGAAAGAAAACGGAAAGAATGAAAAAGAGAAAGATAAAAAAAGAAGAAGGGAAAGAAAGAAAGAGAACAAGAACAAGATCAAGATATATATATATATATGGAACGTGACAATAGTCGATGACATTATCATGATCACACTTTTAGTAATGAAATTATTTTTATTATTTGCTCACATATTACGTGTTTGTAAAACTGGTTTTCATTTGCTTTCTGTGTTTTTTGCTTTTTCGCCATTGTTTTTAATTTGTTGCTCTTGTTGTTTCGGAAATGATAAAGTTTGAAAGTGAATGAAAACAGACTAAATTTAAGTCTTACCATACGATTCTGGTTACTACCTTCATCAAGCAAGCAAATAACAGGAAGAGTAATAAGAAAATGGGAGTTTAAAAATGTGTTTCTCAGACACGATGCATGGCATTATCCTGTACCACTCTCCCTTAAACAGAGTGCTGCAGAGAGAGACTTCAAGGTTTCATCCTGACCAGCTATAATTCCAGTGGAGATCCGGTCTTCAGTTACACAGATGTGGAAACCAATCCTCAGTTCAATTATAGTGTCATCTCCGTGTCAGAGAGACTTCCCGTCTCAGTTGTTCGGATAGATGCTGTACATGTAGAAGGGAATGGTCAGGTTATCCTCACTCTGTGTGAAGTGGAACTATATGGAGGTAAGATCAATAAGTGTGCAATTACTCGTGCAGTTATCGAACAGTACACTTTTTGTGTCATTGTTACGCCTACAAAAGTGATTGATTTACAGACGATCAGTATTTAATAAGTCAAGTTCATGATTAGGTTTAAAATGGCACGATGACATATCAATATAAGTCATTTTGCAATGTCAGAGTGAGTTTTATTTGAGCAAAATTTATGTTGCACTGTGTTTTTTCTGCGGTACGCAGTTTGCAACAGCAAACCATTGAAAATCGCTGAAGAGTGTGGTTATCGAATAGTTATCTTACATACTATGAAAATAAACCTAATCAATCTATTTCAAACTATGTATATATTTCTGAATATGTAAACAGTGTGGAAATGACGATCATTAACAAATACTAACAAGTCAAACTACAATCACGAATTCCCAACTATCCAACACACACTTACACACATACACAAACACACACACAAAACATCTCTCCCTCATCACCCTTTCTTTTTTCCCTTTTCTCATTCACTAAAGACAAACTGGAAAATCCTTCTTACTCCCCCATATAACAAGGTCTGTTACAGCTTAGTTTCCCCACAGTTGAGTACGACGAAAGTATATTATACGACATAGTATGATGAATCTACTGAGTATTAGATCCCCCCTCCCCCCTCCTATCCCATCCCCTCTTTCCATCTCAAACTATTCCCTCCCTCCTGTTTCCCCCGCAGTTTAAACTTTCAATATGTTTGAAATGGCATATAAGCCATGCCCTCATTTCTATGTAAGGCCTCATTAAACATGTAAGGCTGCAGCTGATTCAATTTCAGCTTTGAAATGTGCGTATTTGGAATTGTAGTACCTCGTCGGTAAAGTGAACTGGCTATGTTCAGCAAGTAAACATTAATAATGAACATACATTTTCATGTTTACATGAAAAATATATATTATTTTAAATACATCTGTACGACCACGTATTAAAATTGTACCTGAATATTATATATATTCCATTTAGAATTACTGATGTCACAATTTATGGGCTTGCTCCAAAATAGTGACACAGTTTTATTTAAATCTCCAACATAATATGAATAATCTCTCAAACTTATTATGTCACTTTACATCTCTATGTAAACCTTAATGGCGGCGTTAGGATAAAAACAAAATTCCCGAATAATTGATGTGAGGAGCTGACCTAGTGATCTGTGTCTGTGCACTGGGGATTAAAAGTCGCCGGCTGGAATCCTGACGGGTCCTGACATTTTGTTCTTGGAAGAGACAATGTAGACACATTTACTCGCTCCGCTCAGGTTAAAATGGGTAGCGGACTGTAGACAATAGCTATTGTTACTAGACTGATAAAATTGAAACACCTTGCATGCTTCCAAGGCAGCTGAGAGTGTCTGTGAGTGTCTATTGGGTGTGTATGTGTGGTTTTACAGAAGAAATTAGAATGTGTAAAGGGCTTAGACCTGTGGTGCATAGCGATATTCGCTATATAAACGCTCTCTAATATTACGTTATTATCTGTTCATTAAATATATCGAATACAACAATATTAGTATGGTGTTCAACCATCTCGTGTACAGTATACAACAGAACCAGTCAGATGAAGATATTTCATTGAAGGTCTTTTCAAGGGAGGTTTCTGCAGAAATAAGAACATAATGCATTTCTTACAGACCCAGATTTATCGGGACTCAATCAGCAGTTATTCATATCTCTACTCAACGACATGAGAAAATGTCAAAGGTTTTCAGATATATTAAAGATATTTGCTGATATATAAAGTGAAAATTACCAAACCGAAAACTGTGATCACCTCTCCATTTACAATATAAGAGAACACCGCTACATGTAGTGTTTCTTATTATTATTAAACTGGAACAACAACAACAACAACAACAAACAACAACAAAGCATGTATTAAAAGCTATTCCTGTAAGGAATGGATTAAGTTGCATAAGAATAGTTTTAAAGAAGTGATGTTGTCATTTATTATTATTCATTTCGAGATAAATGCTATTTTTATTTTCGACAATAATTAATGTTTTGAGGCATTAAATTCACGTTAAAGAAAATAAACACACTCTCTCCAGACACACTTCCTCCAAGTGAAAACGCTGATAAAATGAATACTCACACATTTATGACTGAAGATAATTAACAACTTCCAGATACAGCATGTGAAGTGGGTAAATATGGAAGAGATTGTGAGCACAATTGTAACTGTGCTGTACAAGGTGAGGCCTGTTTTGTCAGCACTGGGGGCTGTCCATCTGGCTGTGCTACTGGATTTTATGGAGAGGATTGTCGTACTGGTGAGTTACCCATCAAAAGAAGGAAATCTGCCATGATGTTATCTAGATTTCTATAGTGTCAATAACTGTAGAAAAACCGTGAGGTGACATTTGACATTTCCCACTTAAATTTCAAAATATTAAGGGCACTGTAGAGCCTATAGTCATGGTTCAGAGTAATATTATTCATGGCATATTTCTCCTGAAGAGTATGAAACAAAATTAGAAAATTTTGAAAGTAGAATAAAGCAAAACATTGAAATGAACAAGCCCATTATGAAAGGTAAACAAAATAAATTTAAGAAGAAAAGAAAGACGCTGGAAAAATAAAGTCGGTACAATATAGGCGTTTTTCTCTCAAAATAATCTTCTGGAGAAGAAATCCATCTTTCCAAGACGTGCTTTTGTCTATCAGTGAGGGATTTTCTATCTGTTCGCCCAGATTGTCCACCCACAAGGTATGGAATCAGTTGCAGAGAAAACTGTAGCAGCAACTGTTTCAATCAGACATGTGACAGCGTTACTGGGAAATGCCATCAGTGTGTGGCCGGTAAACGTGGAGATAATTGTAATATGGGTAAGTTAGATTGTGTCTTCGATTGTTTTTGTCACATATGATGTGTGCATAGTGGATATTAATGTATATAGTGACCAGTGTCACTACTTTTCTTCTCCCCCCTCCCTTTTTTTTTTCTTTTAAAATCCAAAATGTCAAACAGCAGTTGTTTAAATCTGATATCTGACAGCTTTACTGGGAATTGTCTGCAGTATGCAACCGAAAAACGTGAAGATAACTGTGACCGGGGTCAGTTTGGCTCTGATCGTTTTTTTTTTTTTAAAATTACTTTGTGATTTTAGTAAATCAGTGAAAGGGTGGAGTTTAGTGAATGTCAGTTGAAGTAGATGGCAGCGTATGTGGGTGTTTTTTTTTTTTCTTCTTCTTCTTCTTTTGTTTGTTTGTTTGTTTGTTGTTTCATCAGTGCAAATCAGTAAATCTATTGCTAGCTGACAGCATTAGCACTTTAAAACATGGAGTGATACAAAAGGAGAACTCACAAGATATTAGTCAAGAAGTAAAAACTCTAAACCAAGAGATACATCCACTGAAGCATTGAAACCAGATAGCTACAATGCATTGGTTAACAAACTAAACTGCGGCGGCCGTAACTGATATTTCGATGTAATGATCTTGCATATAAACTAGCCATGAAGTTTAAACGTATCTATAAAGGATAAATGCCTTAAATGCCGTGCGATACTAGTATCCTACTGGTAATGCTTACTGTAAGAGTAGTACATGGAAACTTTCAGTTAAAAATGTGTATGTACATCGAAGATCGATTCTTTTCATAACTTTAAAAGTGTGTAGGGTCTCTATTATGCCATGATCACAGCTTGGCTCAATGTCTTGTTTTGTTTGTTGCTGTATTGAATCTTATGAAAACAGGATTTTCTCGACTTTACGTATATGGCCCGTTGGGTGAGAAGAATTTGTTGTTGTTGTTTTGTTGTTATGTTGTTAGCTTTTGTTTGTTTGTTTGCTTGTCTGTTTTTGTTTTCGTTTTTTTTTAGTTTAGTTTTGTTTTGTTTGTTTGGGATTTTTTTGGTTGTCTTTGTTTGTTTGTTTATTTTCTTTTTAAATTGGAAAATTTGGCCGGAAACGGTGTCCTACGCTTCATCCAATATTTAGCTGCAAAGGGTCCTTTACCGTGCATAATGTACACAAGGAACACACCCTTAATCCGAGAAGGCTTGATGTCTGTCTTCACTACTCAAAAAGCCAGGGAAACTCCAGCCTCTGAAAAAAACAAAAATGCAGGTTCTAAACATTCCCATTTACCGGCAGGACTCGAATTTTCAATCCATGACTAAGTTTTTCGCCGAGGAGCAGAAGTTTCGGCTCCCTTGAATAAAACTATGGGTTAAGAAAGGGACATGCATAGTTGAATTTAATGTTTGCTGTGGTGAAGAGTGTCTTTTAAATTAATTTATCATTCAGTCTTACATGCGAATACGTGTACAATCATATTGATTTCATTGGGAGAAGCACAGGACAAGGAACTTTATAGTTTTGCTCCAGTGATGGCACGTGAGCAAGAGGATCAACCGTAGATGTGAAGGTGACATAATTTAAAACGTTTGTCTCCTTGATTTATGTGTTAGACAATAAAGATTTATTGTTGGTGAAGTGAATATTTCATAAATAAATATTATTTGTTAAATCTCACACCATTGTTGGTAACAGTGTTTCAAGAAGTCCCAAGAAAAGACTTCAGGTTGATGCACAAAATGCAAATCTGTAATAAGGTTTCGTACGTAGTAAATTTGGACAGTTTCAATATTGTTTCAAACAATAAATACAGGTCATATTCACTCCTATTTGTTTTTCTTTCCTGTCCTCTCCAGACTGTGACCAAGGTACATACGGTCAGAACTGTAGCAGCTCTTGTAGTGAGCACTGTGTCGGTGGTGCTGTATGTGATGCAGTGAACGGCTCATGTCTCAATGGATGCCAGCCAGGTTACATACCACCAATCTGTGATACAAGTAGGTGATATGGTTCTTTCCTTTTTTTTTTTTTGCACGTCTCGATCAAGTGCCACGGACGTTATCACAAAAATCTTCCAGTCCACGATTCCAACATGATCTATCTGCTTCGGTCTCTGTTCGCCCCTGCGTCTCTTTCACTCTTTTACTTCTCTTGGTGACGGTCATCGTCAGACTGCAGAGTCTGACAACAGCCATAACTTTCACAAATTAGAGAAGATTTTTGTAAGAATTGGCAGGGATATGATAATGATTATTGTAATGTTCTTGTTGTAATGTGATTTTGTCAGGAATGCTGACAAATTTCACGATAGTTCTCGAAAACCCTCAAAGTGATAAAACATATCTTCACATATTACATATATCAAATATAAAGATGATGTTTATAAGTAAACCATTTTTTGAAAAATTAAACTTGTTTTTGTTATCCATAATTTAGAATGCCCCAACAAAATGCATGGACAAGATTGTAATCTGACCTGTAGCATCAGATGTATAGTGAATGAGACGGCAGAGCCAGCTGTCTGTCACCATGAGACAGGCCTATGCCTTCTGGGATGTGTCAACGATACGATTAGCGAGGAATGTCCACCACCAGGAGGTAATGTTTTAGTATGAACAACCCAACAGGCAATAGGCGAGAACAAAGACAATATATTGTCATGCAGAGATTCCCTTCTCTTCTCTGTCCTTTTTTCCCCCACAATACAGATCTATCTCCCATGCACGAATAAGCCACATAGTTATTATGAGGCCCCTCAAGTTTTGGACTTTGTTGCCCCATGATATCATCCTTTAACTGAAACGCCAATCTTCCATACTCTAAGCATTCGTGTAGTTTGGGTTATAATAATCTAGCTCATCACCTTTCTCTTGCAAAGGAATGAAGCATGTCAAGATAGATCCATTAACTCGGAAGTAATGCCATGTCTCTTTATAATCAAATAACATCCACACCAATTCTAAAGTTTGGTTTCTGACAATCTGTTACAGCTCTAGGTGGCAGTGGTGATAATGGTGGCAGTGGTGGAGACGATAATACCGCTGTAATTGTGGGCGTGGTTGTAGCAGTAATTGTTGTTCTGGTAGTTGTCGCAGTTATTGTTGGTGTGATCATGTTCAGGTGAGTGTAGACTTTTTCTGTCTCAATATTTAGACCAGTCAGCATCAGCAGAAAATGCTTTTCACATAGCAAGAAGAAGTTTAATAATATATCGTATTGTGTCCAGGCAATTTAGTTCATGGCTGTACATCTCAATAGCATCCATGATACCTAGTTCTGAAAAAAAAATATATGAATTATTATAAAAAAAAAAAAGAACACCAGAATGAATAAAAGAGGATGCAACGCACGGACAAAGATACAGATGTTTTGATGGTCAAACAAACTGACTATTTGTGACAGAAAGGAGATCAGCGAAGTGGGGGAGGGGAGAGTGAGGGGGACAAAAATACTGCCTAGTACGTTTCCTCTTTCTTTATGTCAGACCTTTGCACTCTATGTTTCAACCAGCAATTAACTTTTTTCCCCTTTTCTATATGCTTTGGTTTGTTAGAAGAAAAAGAACAAAACCATCTCGGACTGATGATCCCCCGATACCTGTGGTCACTAAAGATGTCCCCGAAGTGTCAGACATACAGGACAGCAAAGATATAAGGGAGAATAATGGAATAGTGAGATCAAAGGCTGGGGCTACTGCTGGTAGGTTCAACAATGTCTTTTATGACACCTTTCACTCTGTCCTCGTGAAGACTTTACATTTAATTAGATATCACCTTGTATGACTACAGAGCTTGGTAGTTAAAGCCTTTAGAAAAGAAAATACAACAAAATCCTGAGGGGAAAAAAAAACATCAACGAAGAAGAAAAAAAACTTACACAATGGTTTTCAGCACGAAATGCAGTATTGGGTCCATGAAAAATATGAGAATGAGAGGAAAATGAACAGATAACTTTTGCAAAATAATAATAATAATAATAATAATTAATTAATTAATTAATTAATAAAAAAGAAAACAAAGCTAAAAAAGAAATTCTTAATAATTGTTTGTTTTTGTTTTTGTTTTCTAAAACGTTCTCCCTAGACTTGCCTATACTTCCGTTTTTATGGGGATTTAACAGATAAGCATTTAATTTATTCTCTCCCTACTCCCTACTTATCTCTTACGTCAATGTCACTGTTTGAAGCGCATTTTCTGTCAATGATTATGTAATTATGAATGTCACAATAATAGTTATAATAGTGGGACACATCATACCATAAAAACAGTGGTAGGAGGAATAAAAGAAAAAGAACAAATATTTGCGACACAAATAAAAGCTTTAACGAATATTGTGAGCAAAAGTAAATGTCACATGTTAGAGACGTATTTCATAGGCATGGATGCTAAAAGCTTAATGCTTATTCTGTTCTACACTGAAGAAGGACAAAAACAGATAGGTACATTTTGCATTGGTTGTTGCTGTTTTGTTCACGTTTTATCTTATTATTTTTTTTTAAATAGTGACGGGCAGTGCTATACTGTTATCTCCCCCACAGATACAGAGAAACCACATTCAGTGACGGAGCCACCAGTGCCCAGTACTGGAGGGTATTATAACTTGATAGGCAGTCAGGTTGCAATACCTGTTGAGGAACTTAGTGCTTTCTTGTCTACCCATGATATAGACTTCTTCAAAAAGCAGTTTGAGGTGAGTGGGAGGCTAATGACTACCAATTTTAGAAGTCGAGCAATCATTTGGAATATCAACTAAGATTAGCTTTCGAATTTCAGCAATTTTAAAACTAAATGGCCTGATTTTACGTCATTTTTTCTGATCGTCACAGATTTGTCAAATCAGTGTTGTCAAATGATATCTGCCCATGTTCATGTCTTCATAATAGATATATAGCAAGCAAGTAATTAGAATATTGGAATATTTTCATTGCCTTAATCGTGTGTGTCCATATTTGCAATTAATTCCATTCAAAAACAATTGAAGGTAGTTGTGAAAAAAGATGCAGTAAATAAGCTATCAACATATTATTCATCTAATCGCTAGGTTTGCTGGGATTAGAAATGAGAATATGCAAATTTTAACAGAGGTGCCGCAAGTCATTCACATGATAGTCTTTGATTAACACTAGCCCACTTAGGACGTTACAGGTTTTATCAGTCGCCCAAAATGATAAGGGTGTTCAAAACTTGGCTTTCGATTCTGAGAGTCTCATAGATTTTAAGTCTTTGTTTGTCTTTTCTGGGTACAATAACAATCCACATTTCAGTAAAACATTTCTCATAGGAACTCTCTTTGCTTCTTTTGTCTTCAGAAAACTCTCATTAAATTTGACAGTCATTTATTGAGCAGTCATAGTCGTAGGCCTATTATATGTCAAAATGAATGTATTTGAAAATGTAGACTCTTTACTTACACAGACGTAATCCGGAATCAGCAAAATAGTGCATGCACCGTTGTCATATTTATTCATATAAACTCATAATATGTCTATATACAAAGCCTAGATGCATTTGTAGGGCATTCTAGATACTGTCACACTGACACGGTTTGATGTTGTCTGGACACCACCTTTCATCCTCCTGGAGTGGCGGCTCTCTCGACTTCAAACTTCAGATTACTGTCTTGTATTCAAGTGTGGTATCAAATGTGTCTCTTATCTTCAGAGTGTACCAGGCGTCATTGAAAAGTACACAAAGGACGTTGCCCTCAGTGAGGAGAACAAACATAAGAACAGATATAAGAACATCTGCGCATGTAAGTTGTTACCTTGTCTTATCTTTATAGATTCGTGTGTGTATGTGTTTTGTTTTGTTTAGCTTTGTTTCTGTAAACACAGAGATAGGCTTAGTCATATACCAGTTCAACGGCATTCAAAACATAATTGACTTCTAAACCATACTTTCACAGGATTGAATTGTGACAAATTGCCTTGCAGTTTGAAACTGAATGTGCCCCTGCATTTGACACTATCTAGTAAAATTAATGATAAGTGTGGTTACTATTACTTACGTCACGATAATGACTTTTATTCAGTCTGTTAAACTGAATAAGAATTTAATTTTGTAATGTCCCGAAGTGTGTCATATTTCATGAATATAGAACTTTACATGAAAAAAGAAAAAAATATTGATCATTTCCCGTTACCTTTTGACAACATTAACATTTGTTTTTAACATTAGAATTTATAAAACTAAATTTGCACTGACCTCGTTTATTACGTTGCCCAACTGTGTCTGACAATGTAAAAAAAAAAAAAGAACACTAAGAAAATCTCAAATGCCACGTACATTAGACTGAATACGGATTCTGAAATTCACGAAACATAGGGACATAATATGCATTCCAAATGTATTTCTTTAGGAAAAGTTAAAGGGAGGCAAGAGGAGATACTACTAAATAATAAATTGAACCTTACTGGGCAAAGCTGCAGTCCAGTTCATAGCGATAATCTTCCGGGATAGAGGGCAGGGACCACATTCATCCATTCAGTGCGATCTTGTGACAGTTTTATATCTCATTATGTTTAAACGCTCCTCCTTACATCATTGTTTGGAGGAACCATGTCTTCCCATCAGCCGCTTTCTTTGTGGATTCCAGCTTAGGACCTATCTGTAAAATATATATATATAACAGGCAGAATAATTATTGTTGTGCAATTAGCACACTTTTCGTGCATTTTCTCACCAGCAATGCCATCACAATTCGTGGCCTTCACCATGATACTTATGTTCTTAACCTGACATATGACTATAAGTGTAATTCTTCACAGACGATCACTCCCGCGTGCATCTGGAAATCAACCGAGAAAGACATGAAGGAGACTATATCAATGCATCCTATGTGGAGGTAACGGTTTGTGTGAAAAGAGAATGTTCAGATTTGCAGTTCCTACTGAAATCTGTGCCAAAATGCTTTTTTCTTTATCGCGAAACAAACAGGACAGAAAATATAATTTTTGCGCTTAGCCATTATTTACAGAGTTTAAACATATACTACTTTGCTATATTGCAGAAAATTTGAAATGAAGAAATGTAAATAAAAACAAATTTGGCCTTATAATTTATAAAACCTGTTAAACAATAAATTATCTATTTCAGTTTAAATGAGTGTCAGTGCTGATTTTATTTTTTTAGTATCTGATATATTTATGTCTTTAGTTGAGACCAGTTCCCAGGAAGATCTAATGACTGTGTTTCTGAGAGACATTTTACACCCAGAAGGCTATCTTTAGCTGCTCCATAATTTGCAAGCTGTCTTCATTATTTCTTGTCACCATCCGAATGCCTGTCAACAGTTATAAATGAAATCATTAGGTTTGTTGCTTGTCGGTGTGCCATGTCATCAAAATTAAAAATGTTGCTTGTCTGCTCAAACTCTGTCGGTCATAGAAGATATGAAAGGGCAAGCTACTCATTTGTTTATGCTATTAAACTCCAAGATCGTTATAAAATGTGCCATGATCATGCATTAAGCTCTCATAATTTACAGCAGGATGTTATCACTTTCAAACGCTTGCAAGTCTCTGCAACTGGATATAACTGTCTTACTTTTCTACAATTAATAAATTAATTAAACAGAAATGGGGAAAGGAAGCAACCAAAGGATGGCAACTGTGATCTGAATGACAAAACACAGATGCTGTAGAAATCATAAAATTAAAAGCATCGCTCCTTTCTCCTAATGGAAAGCATTAACTAGAAGGAGTATTGTTAAGTGCTCTTGTGCATAGTTTATTATTGTCTTTGTTAATGAATGGTCGTATATCACGAAAATTTATAAATTTTACCTAAGTATCCTCTAATTAATATGAATCTGAAGACACACATGTTAATTGTAGACGAATTTGACGGGTCCAGAATTGCTGTACGTTTATTTTCTTCAGAAAAAATTAATTGGTTCCGTGTAATCGCAAGACATCTTGATAAATATTGTGAAGACTGACAAAGGAATCATATTATTAAAAATGTCATGTAAATCGCTCTGAAGTTTTTTTTGTCTTACTTCCTAAATTTGGGGGATTTTTTTTCCCTATGACTGTTAGTGAACACCAGTTCATTTTAAATCACATTGGGCTAGCTTTATTGACCCTGAAAGACTCTACTTTTGTCATTTATTTTGTTACAATTATTTTACAACAGCCTTGGCAATTTAAAAATGATTAATATATGAAAACGTGATTAAGCTTTCAAGAGACAGAATGTGTATGCTTTGTAGATTCCAACTTTTAAACTTCATTTTTTATCATTCATTTCAAGTATTAAAATGTGAGGAAAGAACTGTTCAGCCTTTTTGCAAAATATAATATCTCCTCGAGCTATACTAATATGCCCAATCTTCCATTTTCTTTTCTTTTTGGAACACAGGGTAACGACAAGAAGACATTGATTGCCTCCCAAGGTGAGCTGTAATACGTTTTGGGAATTGTAATCCTAGTAATAAACAATAATAGCTCTTCAGCCCCATATAAAAGTTTAAAAAAACTGCTTTTGCTACCTGTCATAATATTTTCAATCACATTCTTTATCTTCTTGTTCTGTTTTGGTTTCTATTTGTTTTTCTAATTTTATATTTTCATTTCTCTAACCAGTGTACATAATGCGATGCCTTGGTTTCACTAAAGTTATTCCTCAGAAATTATTAAAGGGTCATAGATTTATGAGAATGTTTCAGTCCAAAAGGACAGAAACACACAATAAAGTAATACTTACACATAATGATAAAATATATGTAGAGAATAATTCGATCAATGGAGAGACAAAATTCAATGAATGGTGGCCATATACCCATAGGATGTACGATTAATAATATTAGTTATAATAATCATAATAATCATAATAATAATAGAAATACTAATAAAGAACATTTATACAGCAGTTCTGGGCATAGAACATGCTTCAGTACAAACTGGAGGAAGAGCATACATAACTATATCATGGCAAACAAATATGATTACAGTCTTCTTTATCATTCATTTATCCTGTTGTCTTTCTTTTCAACAGGACCCAATCGGGTGATAATTGATGATTTCATCCGCATGCTGTGGGAACAAAAACCAGACATAGTGGTGATGCTCACCAATCTGATTGAAGAGGGCAAGGTGAGACAATGATTTCATTACCTGTAGAGGAAACTTAGCTTAAGAAAATAAGCCATCTTTAACATCGAAAGACGTAAGTGAAATGTTGAATGTTGTCGATTTTAGGAAGTTCAGTAGGTAAGAGTGCAATGACATAATATTGTTATGATCAATACACAGCGATCTTCCATTGCTATGTATAATACAATATTCATGTGACCAGCCAGGCTAGACATTGTGCCCTCGCTTAGTATTGATACATGTTCGGGGGCCAGACTAGAAACACTCACGCACATATACATACACACACACAAAACTTGTTACTAGACCAGAATATTTATTTTCGTGTATTTCTTACATTAGGTTACGCCTTTGAATAATTTTCATTGTTTTTTCTTAGCCAAGATGTGATCAGTACTGGCCCGATGACAAAGAGAATATGTTTGGAGAAATCACTGTGCAGCTACAAACTACTCATGTGTTTGCTGACTATACCATACGAAAACTGAGACTTATAAAAGTGAGTGGAGTACTGTTTGTGTACAGTCCAATGAATGCAAATAAAGCTGTCTAACTTTGTAGGCTACAAATAACACCAGCTTTTAAAATTACTGCACACTATTGACTCAGGGACTGATTTTTTAAAAAGTTTCTGGAAATTATAGCAGTTAAAGGATCAAAATCATTTGAAAAGTGTATCAAAAATACTTTAATACTTGTGCATGGACAAACTTTTGCATATCATTTTTGACCCGATATCTGGTTTAACAAAACATTTCTAGTCTGATTCCGGTTTTCTTCAGGTTATTCAGGGAGTGAATAAAATGGATGTTTAAGTGAAAGATGTCAGTTACAACTCAATAGTTGTTCTCTCTTAAAAAAAGCATTGGTAGATCAAGAGTTATATCGTGCGGCAATATATTAGCAAATATTTAACATGGGCTGTCCCTACCGAAAAACATTTTCTGCCCTATTTTATATAACAGTATCTGTTTTATGTCACAGGGAAAAAATTCTCCACATGACCTGACACAGTTCCACTTCACTTCCTGGCCAGACAAAGGTGTCCCTGATACACCATGGCCGCTTGTAGACTTCGAGCAGAGAGTGGCATCCATATCTACCACCAAACCCATTGTTGTCCACTGCAGGTGTGTCACTGAATTGCTTGCTGATTCAGTCGTATGTTACAACTATGCCTAGGTTCTACAGGTTTATGTCTGCTAGTGCAACTTTACACATTAGGAATGACATAATGCCTAACTATTCAGAGCGTTTCTTACTTTGCTTTCAATTTTTCCTGTTGTCTGCGTTCAGCAATTCACAAAATGCCCCAGATTTAAGTGAGAAAGTCACCACTAGCTGTCAACCCCATTGCACTGCCTAAATTCTGTCAGTGGACATGGGCTCTCACTAAGATAAATAGATGAGGCCAGGGAGGCTACTAAATTGTTAGGTTTATCTCATCTGTAAAGCTACTTTCAACAATTCATTCACTTTGTGGCTTAAATCTGTTTCCACCATAGTACATGTAATATTTCACAGCCATTAGGCTACATATTACATAACTCTATCATTAAGCTATGGACAAATGATTACTGTGAATGTTGAAGCAAATCAGAGACTTAATTTTTTCTTTTTTTTTTTTTTTTTTACAAAATTGAGGATGAAAGTATATTATTTAAACAAATCTCTATAGGCTTGCAAACTACAATGTAGGCAATCTAAGGCAGCGAAATGATTAATGTAAATTGTAATATGGAACTGAACTCGAAAGTTATTCAGTCTGTCCTGTTTTCATTTCCAAGTGCCGGTGTAGGACGCACAGGAACATTCATTGCTCTGAGAGATGTGCTAAGAGAGGCGGAGAGCAAGTGCACAGTGGACTTCTATTTCACTCTTGTGAAACTGAGAAATGCCAGAGTTCACATGATACAAACAGTGGTAAGGCTGAGCTTTTACCAGGATCTCTTCATCTTCTTTGCTAAAGTTTATACTTTGTCAGTGAATAAAGGAAAGATCTAAATTGAAATATATGGTAAGGTTGTTGAAAGATCGAATGATCGTGTCTTATATTGGATTATTGATATATTGTTTTAATTACTAGCCAATCTCATTTGTTTAATCTGGAAAGTTTTTAAGTACTCCTGTAATTTTTCGGCAATATCTCAGTCACCCAGCGTGAGGAAGACAGTAAGTTTGTTCATTACGTTAATGCTACAAATTACAAATTTTTCTGACAAACTTCTGACATAAAATACAATAAGTTCATAGACCTCTCCAAATGCTTTTCATGTAACACTGACAGCTTCATCCTGGCATTTTTAAAAATCACAAGAAATCGAATCAGTTCCCGTCACAAAACAAACCTGATACAAACTGTCATGATGTAATAATGAATGTGTAACATGGTAACCTAAACAGGAAAAAAACGGTTGGTAATGAAATGTCTCCTCAGTGCCAAATGACTGATCTATTCATAAACAGGGCAATTTTAAAAAACAAAGAAATGTTTCCTATATTTAAAATTGGACAACATATTTACTGTTTGTCTGTGTGCTCTTCTCATTTTCGCTCCGTTTTCAGTCTTGTGCATTTCAAATGACTAATTATTTTGATAACTGTATCTATAAATTCATTCATTTTATATATGTACAAGGGAAAATCATAATGGAAGGAAAGGGGTGGGTGGGGGTAGGGAGAGAAGTGGGGAGGGGCAAACATGGTAGTGCGTTCTATAACATAGCAAGATGGGCGGGGAGGGAGGAGTGCGCTTTATCTCAGGGTGATTCTGTATTCTCAGACTCTGACAGGGATCTTTTTGGTTTCACGTTGTCTATTATTTGTGTAAATGTTTATACAAAGCAGAAGATTGATTTACTTACAAAGCCACAATGTTGTCATGGCAAGAGTCAATTTATTACATATTTTACTCTCGCCTTACATAATGAATGTTCGTCGACTAAGGCTGTAAGATAGTAAATAGTGGCGTTTCCAAGCAAAAGCCTGTACTGGATGGGAATGAAAAACCAATCACAACATCTAGGAAAGAGAATGTAGAAGTAAATTTTGAAACATGAGTGCCTTTCAAACATTTAATTTGAAATAGGCAATTACAAAGGCCAATTTTTTTACAAAAATGAAGTTTGTATTGCATTAAAAGTAAATGTTCTTAAGATATTTATTTCACTGTTCAGCAGTATTCATTATGTGTGTTATTTTAAATTTTGGGAATAATTGACGTTTTTAGACATCTTTATCTACAAATTATGTATCAATACCAGTGATTGCTAAATAATGTTTTGTAATCTATTTGCTCAGGAACAATATGTCTTCTTACACAAAGCTGCAGAAGTGGCAATTGCTTGTCTTGGTACAAATGTAATGGCAAACAGCATCTCAGGGAGGATTGACCAACTGAACTCTGTCTCACCCACTGGACGCACTCACTTTGAAAAGGAATACGAGGTAAAGAACAGAGAAATAAATTTTTGCACGAAATCATGACCTACATATTTTGGAAGTCTGTTGTATTGTTGGATGTATGCGTTGCATTCTTTAGAAAGTAAGATCATGTTGTATATAATAGCATGGCATTCTTTGGCCATGAAAACTAACCCTTCCGCACTGACAAAGTCCAATGCAAAAGTAGAGTCTCGATTAAGCCCATCTCCCGGAAATTTTGTGCATCTATTTTTAGAACAGGGGTTGATATCGAGCTGCACCTGCTTGCGTTCAATGATGGCAAATAGGAAAGAGTTAGTTTTGGGGTGAAGAACACTATGATTTTGCAAGAATTCTACTGAACAGAGGTGTCTCAATGTAATATTAATTTTGGAGATACACATGTACATAGATCTAGATCTATAACCTATCTATGGCTCTGACGTCCCTTCCTTCCTCTTAATATTTTGTCTCCCAGCGCATTGAATCCAGACTAGGACTTAGATCTAAATTACATAAAAT